>JAQIXG010005862.1:0-10965 GCA_034700105.1 Oconnorella tubifera
TTTAATTTTCTGTATATTGTATATAATTCATTGTATATTGAACTATTGTATAATTTATATTGCTATTGCTAACCTTTAACATTTCTATATTTAGTATAATTATGATTAATTAATTGATAATTACGATTAATTATATTAAATTGCATTATTTAGCAGAAAAACTTTTTTACAAAGTTTAAAAAGTTTTGCTCCTTAAGTTATAATTTAAAAAAAATCGTTTTCTTTTATTTTTCAAAGCTCTTTATGAACAAATTTAGATTTAATTCCAGTGAAATCTCACTATGTCATTAACCTACTGCACCCTTTAGTAAGATGCTGAAATTGATAGCTACATCAGAGGGATGTAAATAAAAAACAATAATTAGAGCATTAAATTTAAATGAGAATTGTAAACACTCATTGTTCTGCAGTCTACAACAGTCGTGAAATTTTGGGTGATAAAATTTCAATAAAAGTTTTGCCTTTTCTGAGATATTTTCTCCTGTCATTAAGTTCTAAATTATATCTTGTATTTACATGAATTTATGGATTGCATTATAAATGTATAGTATTGTAAATGTACTTATCAAATTGTACGTACTACTGAAACAATAAAAAACAAAAGAGGACCTGATCTTTTTCACCGGCAAAACAGCAACTCTTCATCGTGCATGAGTTGCGATACCCTTCATGGTCAAACTCACACAACGCCACAGCAGACTGTATCGAGTAGAGGACTGGAGGTAGGCGTCGTCTTAGAGCAAGCAGCCTATCACCGAGATAGTTAAACCTTACGCTCATACAACTGTCTGCTGATAGGCTGCCTCCGTAGCGAATCAAACATCTGCAAATTAGAAAATCTCAAATGAAATTTAATAGATTTTACATTAGCAAACTAACTCCAGTCATCTTGTTTCTAATAAATTTAACAATTTGGCTTAAACTACTTAATATATCTTTTGAGTTAACCCCAAACCCTAACCCTAATAATAATAGTGTAACTGAAATTGAAGAATGTAATAATGAAAATAATAATAAAAAAGTTAAACTGATCTTTTCAGCAATTGATTTTTTATTAGCCATTGAAGAATCTAATCTAACTAAAGTCAACTAATTGATATAAACGTAATAGATTATGAAGCAAACTAGAGAGTCACTCACGAGCGAGGTTTGCGCACATCCCACAATGCTACACCTTCTTTAGCATTAGCTGTAGCCAGAAGTCTAGGATCTATAGGATTATAAACCACAGTGTGCATTGGAGTCAAATAATTAGCCAACACAAACGGATCTATGAACAAAACACACAAGAAATCATTTCTATGTTATAATCCGTAAGATTTTACACTGTACGTGCGCTTGAAAATGTTACAAACACATGTACAGTCTATTTCTTTTAAAAAACTAATTTTATCTTAGATCCTGGCAAAAAACATGCAGAAATCCTATTTATTGAATCATATACTACTTATATGATTCATTGAATCATGCACTTGTGCTTTTACGTTATATTAAAACTTAAAGGCATTGTGTGATTTAATATTATTTTAAGAAATCAGCACAGATGTGTAGAACTTGTAGGCTCTTTGAGATCTGACAAAAGAATTAGTACTTTGGCATTTTACATAAGCAATAGTAGTCTTATTTCTAAGAAGCAATAGTATTGCTTATTACATTTCAAGACTGTTAATGTAACCGGGTTCCAAATAGTGTTCAAATTTAAAATATCCTAGTTCAATAATTAAATGAAAACAAATAAGAAATTACTTATCCTTGAGTTACCTTCAGAGGGTGGGACACGTATGTCATAAATAAGAACTCTTCCATCGTCACAAGCGCTAGCAAAGACGTTATCATTGATTGGATCGACAGCGATACCATAGATAGCATCCTTGTGTTGAAACACATCCATAGCACGCTTGCTAAATATTCACAAATCATCAAGTAATCAAGATTAAAGTTAATCTAAACATCTACTTATAAATAATGCTGAAGATAAGGCTATCAAATGAAAGAAACTGTTAAAGGGTGCAGCAAGTTAATGAAATATTGTAAAACACAGGGCTGAAATCAAGTGGATGGTCATAGCTCCACCACAACAACAACTATCCCAGATCCATGGTGAATCAGTTGAACGAACAAGTCAAAAACAGAACAAAATAAAGCTATAAATCTCTCATAACCATATACATATACATTAAATAAGTCTTAAATAAAATACTAATGCCGGTATGCAGCATCCAAAGATTTTTAACTATTTTTGCTAGCAAACATTCTGACCCTATTTATAGAAATTGACCCAATAACTTTCTGATAAAATGAAAAAATTTCTATAAATAGAGTCAGAAATGTTTGCTAGCAAAAATAATTAGAAATCTTTGGATGCTGCATACCGGTATAAATATCAAGTTTTGCATAGAGGTAAAAAAATTCTACAAGAATTGGAAATTAGCGCGATACAAGGAATAAAGATAATAGAGAGTCCACAGAGAATGCATTGTTTGATACAAACGATATGAAATTTAATGATAGATAGTTCAAGACCGATATAAAACTAGAGAAGTAATTAGGACTAAGTATTACCTTTGTGTATCATGTACAATGACTTGCTCATCATTTCCTGAAAAGAAAATTTATTTAAATCGTTTATCATCTTCAATGTATGACAATAAGCACTGCATCAAATATAACGTCATAATTTATATACGTATATATTTATCGCATTTTCAACAAATATGCATTGTCCTCACGATAGAAACTTTAAGGCAACTGTTTCAAAGAACTTGCCATTCTTACCAAGGCAAAGCTGAAGCAATTTCATCACTCGAGGATTATTAACGAATGACATAACTAAAAATAAATTCAAAACAGAAAATAAGAGTATTGAAAACCTCCTGAGAAGATCTTAGTATTCTGACTGTCAAATGCCAGACAGAAAATATTACTATTATGCTGAGCATTCATGGACACTGGTGATCCAATGCCACTGACAGCTTTCTCCGTATTCCAGAGCAGCACTCTCCGATCATCTCCACCTGAAATATAGGCAAGCGATGAAAATTAAAACAAAACCGTGTAATAATAAACTAAATAGAGTTGACAATCGTCCAAGACGGCAACAATTCTTTATAGAATTCAAGAAAGTCCTGAGCAAGATTTTCATGCTTCTGAACACAAAAGAGCCCGGATATATTTTATGCACATTCTATGGAATTACAAAGCATCAAAAATTCTAAATCGTAAAATATTTCAGCTTGGAAAATATATTCAAATTCTATAATTAAAAATTCTAATTAATAGTGCCACAACTATTACGAGTTGACAATAAATTTTTCCCTTCAAAAATTATTGCTTCAACCTCAGAAAATGTCCATTATATTATCTATACCTCTTGGCAAGACAATAATTATGATTCTATCGTCAAATAATTACGACATTAGGCTTAAATAAGGGATAATTAAATTACACTTTGTGGTATATCAATTTATTATCACTGAATTATTTAATTTTATAAGAAATAAAATCATAAGACAATACCAGATGCAATCCACTGCCCCCCGCTGTTTGAAAATTCAATGGCATTAACGCACCCATAATGTCCGACCAGGTCTTTTTTGAAGAGGGTCAGGGGCCCCGAGGGATTCAACCGAGCCTCCCTCAGGGTCTCTACCAGACGGGTCGGCGTCCTCTCAACCAGCCCCCGGTCAAATATTAATTCAATGGTATTCAGGGAACGACCTTTGGGCCGTTTGGGGTACATTACATTCATTTTTTTATTGATTTTATTTCATGAACAATTTAGTAAATACGTAGATTAAAATTTCATAGTATATCAAAACATAGGAGATTTTAACTTTATTTTATTCGCTAGATGACACCAACAATTTTTTTCATGATTTCATTTTCAGTCACTAGATGGACTCATGCTTAAAGATCGGTTAAATTTGCAATATTTAGTTTAATTACTGTATTTTCTGTGCTATACTTTAAAGACAGTATTAGACTCTAAAGGGTTTTTGTCGGGTCTATGAAATAGTAGTCCTACATGATTTTCTTATAATATATCATGAATTCACGGAAAATGTAACATAAATAAACTGTGTAAGTATTTCAAAGTTGATGTATAAAGTTGATGTATGCTGCTCCATAAAGTAATAGGATAATAGCTTACTTTACTGAAGAAGAATAATTCTATTTAGACCTAATTAATTATTTATATAATACACTATGTATTCTAATTTAGAGGCTCATTACAATTTGTCAATAAATTACGAACTGTAGAGCGCTACTAGTAGATTTAATTTTTTGCTTTTGCACAATAAAGTGCACAAAGTGCCCTTTTTGCAAATATATTTAATTTTATATTATTTCTGCTTGTTGGCTGCCCGTATGTGGAGAATAAAGATCTATATAGGCTAATTATGTTCATAGATTCTATTATTCTCTGATTGGGGGGCGTTAATTAGAATATCCTGCCAACGTTAGCCATTGACTTTCACTGGTTTAACGTAGGCTATACATGCTCTGTAAGCCTGTAGTAGGCCTAACTGCATTTATAATAATTCTATTGCTCCAACTTTTAATAATGCTCTCATCTGTGTAAAGAAACGTTCCATTCACTCGGCATCTCCTTTCACTCATTTCATGTTATGACGTTGTTTTTATTGCGTTTCTTGAATACATATAAAAATGTTGTATAGTATTACACTATTTATTTTTATTTTAGAACCATTCAATAATTTAAGAACCCGAATTAAGCATTCATTCGCTCAGGTATTCCAAAGATATTACAATAATTTCGATTAGTCTTCAGTCATAAAGTTTATATGAACTAACTATAAATGCCTATATATAAATTATAACAATCTAATTCTTAAGATAAGCGAGTCATTATATTCTCCGCCATCTGACGATCTTCCTCCGTATTCTGACCAGCAGCAATATCAAAGTAGACCGTCAGCTTCTGCACCCCCTCTAATTCCTGCCCCCGGGCCATCTGTCGTCTCAGGCTCTCCTTGTGTTTCTGTATGGCCTCCTCGTGTTTTCTCATAGCTGCCTCCTGTCTGCGTGCGACACCTTCCTCGTCCGTCTGGTACAGCTTGCGTTGACGTTGAAGCATGACACTGATGATTTCTCGACGGCGAGCGGACTGGATGCGGTTAAAGTGCTCCGGGTGGACTCCCACTGAAGTGCGGCGAGGCTCGGGCGGCTCTAGGTTGGGGTCGTTTAGGTCGCTAGAAACGGTGATGATATTTTGTCTGGCTTGCGCACCCACTTGATTCTAAATTTTATTAAAATACAAGTTGTTATAATTATAATTAACGGAATTTAACCCTACTGTAGCGGGCAGAAATAATAATTACTGACAATTTCAAGATTAATATATGTTAACATAGACATTTTTATTTTCTTGAAATAGAAGTTGAAGAATTTAATAGCTAAAGTAAACTACAATATAATCATCGTTGATAGCAATCTATTTTAATTTAAATAATGAAATTAAATACAATGGAAGTTTATGTCCGGATTGATGCATTTTATGAACGATGTCGCAGAAGCATTATAGGTGTTATTTTAAGTATCTTACTGCAGTAAGTTAGTGATCATAAAGCTAATTTCACAACAATGAAACGATTGAGCTGTTGGTTCCAGTCCTGTGCTCTACGACTTTGAGAAAAATATATTTAACTTTTTTTGTTCTTTATGATTTACTGTCGCAGTAAATCTTTACATTATAATCTTTATATTATAATCTTCATATTATAATTAACGTTATCATCAGAATTGTTGTTTTCATTCATATTGTTGATATATTATTATTTTTATTTCTCAAATTATACAAATATAATTTAATAATAATAACATACAAGCATTGCTATTACTGAGAATAGCCAAAGTACTCATTTCATTAATGACTATAGAAAAATATAACCTATCAGGTTAAAAAGCACACAAATCAAAACAATTAAAAGGTTAAAAGCTAAAAGATTAACCAAAGCCAAAACGTAAAAAGTCATAGGATAAACAATTACAAAAAATGTTAAACAATTACAATTACAAAAGCCTATATATCTTTTAAATTATAACATTGTAAAGTATAAATGCTTCTATCAATTTGTTTTGGATCTGCATTTTTTGTGATGCGGTACGTACCGAATTAAAACGGGGTATGTTCGAATCTGTCGGTTTGACCTGTAACAAGCCTTTCGTTTCGTTTATTTGATTAGAAGCTGTTTTAATATTTTGTCTCGCTTGTATTCCAACTTGATTCTGAAAGAAAAAACTTCATAAGCAAAACACATTGAAGAAGATAAGATAACAAATGCTGTTAAATATTCCATTAAATATTTAAATATTCTTTAAATTAAATTGGTTGACATCTTCCAAATTCCAAGCTGCTCTCTTTTATAATAGGCGCATGTATACAGATACTGTAATCCGAAGACATTAATAAGGATTTTAACAATATAAAAAAATATTTAATAAAAAAGTATTTTTTATCAAATTTAAAAAGAACATGAAATAAAAATAAAATTTTGATTTAATTTGTAAATTGTAGTCTGCTAATAAGGTACGTACCGATATATAGAGAGGTACGTACCGATGTAAAGGGAGGTACGTACCGATATAAAGGGAGGTACGTACCGATATAAGGAGAGGTACGCACCGATATATAGAGAGGTACGGTAGGCGCCAGAGGTTTAACTGATATCACGCGTGAATCGTTTATTTGATTGGAAACTGTTAAGACGTTCTGTGTTGCTTGCATGCCAACTTGATTCTGAAAAAAATACAGTAAAACATTTGTAGCCTTTAAGAAAAACAAGTTGAAACACGATATGCTATATGTTTTTAATAAGTGTAAAAGTGGTCGCCAGACCACTTACATTGGGGCGCGTTTGACGATTAATAGGCAACTGGCCGCGTCATCCGCTGTTAGTAATTATGTAAAAAGCAAGTACAGGGCCACTAGTGACTAATGGCATGATCATTGTAACTGCCAAATCAATTATAATTGAGAAAATTGCATCCCATGGTCATTCCTTATAATCATGCAATGTAGCGAAAACAAATCCTATCGTGTTTTCTTATTTCCTATTATTTTTCGTTTCTAAACAAGTTTAGAAATAAATAACTTGCAATAAATTTTCATTTTATTTCCTATACTAAACTAGCTCCTTGGAAAATTATATTAATTTATCAACACTATTTTGTTAATAAATTTTCAGTGTTTTGAATATTTGACAAAATGACACGTTTTAAAAAATCGTTAAGATCTTCATTGATATATGATATATTTTACCCAATGTTGTATTGTCGCTGCTATATATTTATGACCAATAACGGGGGGGGGGGGAGGGAGGGGATAAACCCTTGGTCTTCAGGTTATATTTTAAGTGCAGAACACAGTTTAAACTGTCTCAAAATATATTAGAAATTTTCATCAGGGTTCTTGGATTATCCGAACAAAACTTGTAATGATAAAATGTTTATGATTGGTTAAAGGATCTGTTGTAACACTTGTAACAATTTACTATTTTGTTGAAATTTGTCCTTTTGTAGCTAGCTTAAAAAACTTTAACATTTCATTCCTCTAGATCTATTTACTTTTTACACTCATTTGGACATGAAATAAAGCTATTATTTTTTATTATCAGAAAAGAATTAACTTATAGATTAAAAGTTCTTAGAAGCTAAACTCACATTGACCGTAGCAGGAACCTGTCGACCTCGAGGTCTCACTGTCCCCATGACTCGACTCAGATAGTATGCGTCCATGTCCGGATCGTGCATTGCTCTCGGATTTGTCCTGACGTGTTTATATATGATTTAAGACGTCAACGATTAATTAGGCCTACCGCAGAAAATGTACGTCCAGAATGGCTAGTTCTGTTATAACAGCAGAAAAACTAACCTGTATTTCTTGCTGAGATAATTTTGTGTGTTTATCTGTTTTATATTTTTATCGTGTTCTATTGATTTGTGTACGTTTATGTGTTTAATTTACGATTGTGAAACTAAAAAAACTGTTAGAATTTAGAAATATACGGCATAAAGCTCTAATCTGTCAAGCTGTTAGCTGCTGTAGTTTGATATGGTTTGGCTATTGCAAGACTATATTATCCTGAAACTAAATTACTTTTAACAAACATGAAAAAAAATTGTAATATCTTCAGTGTCTTTATTGAACTCTCACAATTTTCGGCCTAAGATTTCTTAAAACTTCTGTAGTTTTTTTATCTATGAACATCGACAGAAACACAGACAAGGAAAAGTTGCAATTATTTTGTAAATTTATACTTTAATCCCTATTTCTAACATAAATTAATAAAATTCTGTTATAGGACAATTATTATCAATTGACCTTCAAATAATATGCTTAGAAACTGTAATAAGCCGTTTTAAAATTTTCTTCATTAAAATTTGTCTGCTTTTAAAAAAGCAACTAATTAGTAATGTAATCAGGCAAACTGAGATAAAATCAAGTTTGGTAAAACTTGTACTTAATCGAAAATGCGATAATAATGAATATCGTAAACAATAATGCATATATACAGTACATTACACAGTGGCGAAACCACGGGGCTGTTTGGGGTTGATCAAACAACCCTACTTCTGAAAAAAATGACCCACACAATTCGTGCAAATCCGGAGACTTTTTTTTATAGGGGGGGGGCCCTATAAAAAAAGTCTCCGGATTTGCACGAATTGTGTGGGTCATTTCAGACTAGCATACCCCCCACCCGGGGGGGGGGGGTATGCTAGTCTGTCATTTTGCAAGTGTTATGCAAGTTGATGCAAGTTGTTCTTGCGCGTATTCGACCTTATTTCATAATTTTTTTATGACAAAATTTCATCATTCATTATCAATCGTAATATATTAAATATGACTATTGATAATGATTGATGAAATTTGTAAGGGTGTTTCGGATACGAAAATGCTGCACCGGTATCGGTACCATCATACCGATATCAGTACCGATACCGATGACGATAACACTAGCATTATTGATTCAACTTTTTTTTAAACAACCCCACTTGCTATGAGATGGCTTCGCCACTGAGTATATAGCCTACATGCAAGATAAGCCTACAAAGTTTCGTCTCTAAAAACCACACTACAGCATCACAATAACAGTCTCTGTATCCATCATTATAATTTTTAATTAATATGATATTCTTAAATAGTACATCTATTAAAAATAAGATTTTTTACTTATATTTTTTAAAATTTAAAATTTGAGTTGAATCTATAATAAGTTTAGCCAATTACCTGTAATTGCGCTCAAATATAAGTCTCTTTAATTAGATATAGATCCTCTCTAAACTGCTAAAATTAAGTCTTCATGCAAAGATTGAATGTTTTTCACTAACAACAATAGTTAATATGTTAACAACCTGAATTAAAGAAAGGTTGTTCTTTAATTCTGTTTTCGATTGGCTAGTCGATTTTCGATTGTTTCAGGACGAGCGCATGAATTTTATATGATGCACCCATAGATTAAATGACATTAATTTCGCTCGATATCGTGTAGAGGTTCCGATCAATGCTTAGAAGTGACTTGATCCTTTTTATGATCTAAATCAACAGTCAATGCGAAGGGTTTACAATGTGACCTAGCAACTGTTGTTTGCTCGTGACTAAAACAATAGTATAAATACAGTATACTTACAAATCATTAATTTTACTGACTTTTATTCAGTTCTGGAATTTGAAATGACCACATGGCGCAGTGAAACAGAGCTCCTATATGCAGTATATATCTTTTTGTTTCACGCAGAGTACTGAATCAACAATATAAGAAGAAAGAAAAAATAAACATAACTATAGAAACATCAATATCAAGTGCACATATATAAAAAAGCACAAAGTAGATAGTTCTTTCACACATTTAAGCATAAATTAACCGTGACCCGTCAAAACGACCCCGATAAATCGACTCCGACAATTAATATTTAGGTCTAGGTTTGGGGTTGAGATTCGGGTTGTGGTTAGGATTTAAGTTACGGTTAGGGTTAAGCTTAGGGTTATTTAAAGTAATAATAAAAGCTTAGTAATTCTTTTCAAGAAAGACTTCATTCGACCCATTTCAAAGTTTATTGTGTTTTAATAGCATAAAATATAGTTCGAATTCATAACGTAATGATATCATTTCAATTCATAACGTGATCAAATAACATTACACAAATGAACTCTATGTTATCTATAAAGTTTGTGAAATGAAGTTTGTAAAAAAATCTTGTAAGTCTCATAAACATTATAGGTTTAAAACCCGTTCAAGGACGGGATCTAGTCTTTTTGAACTGCGAATAATGAAAAAACCGATTTTTTTTATCCCGATGAAACTTGAACACGCAAACTTTCGATCTTGGGTCGAGCGCCCTCCCGCTATGCCACGAAGAATTGATGTTCTTGCTTGAAACTTTAACGATTACCTCGCTCGCTCGCTCTGTATCGGACACGCATTAATAGTAGCAGAGGGCAAGCGAATTATGTATTGCGATTGTTTTTTATAAAAAAGACTATTAGGCATATAGTGCATATAGTGCTAGCTGAGGCCTACATCAAGTGCTAAAACGTATAAATTTTATGATGAATCAATTCATTTCTTTGATATATAATTAGTTTAAATCTTATGCGATTTATAAAACTATTTGTGCGTAAACTTTTAGTTAGCCGAATACATTTTCTGATTTATATATATGTAGAAGAATACTACTCTTATAATAATTGTAATTAATAGTGACCTACATGCTTTATTGCTAATTAGGGCTTAATTACTTAATATTAATATAGAATTGCTGTAGGCCTATATAAAATAATATTCATAGATCATTCATTCATTCATTGTTGCGCGAGACCAGCGTGGGTCTCGCGCAACAATGACTGAATGAATTCATTGTTGGGTCCTCCAAACCAGCTGATCCAGTGCTGCACTCTGCGCCTGGGATATAGATAGACAGCCGGACTCCTCGATCTGTTTC
>JAQIXG010005863.1:0-10964 GCA_034700105.1 Oconnorella tubifera
TATTGCAGATTTAAGTACAAAAAATATCTATACATATTATTGATTCATTTTTATTTACCCTTTGATTTCCGTATTGATCAGAAACGTATTGCCAATGAAAAGCATCCAGGCTGTATGATACGAGATAAGTAGCGACCCATTCAGTGCCGTCCCCTCGCCCCTGAGTCATAAGCCCCGTCACCTGAAAAAAAATGAAAATTAGAAATGATTTTTCTTTACTATGACAAAAATGAACAAAACTTAATTTCCTTTGAATATAAATTGAAATTTAAAAAATTAAACTCATGTCATAGTGTCAAATGTATCAAACTCTTGCAACTGTATTTTTATGGAAATTAAAGAACACTGCTCAATTTAATATTTATTTATATACCGTACTTAATTTCATTTAAGATTGTGTAACACAGCCAGTAGTGTGAATACTTAAATTTAAAGCTTTCATTTTTTTCTTAACTATCTGTGCGATTACTTTTTAAGTGAGAGATAAACTTGTAAAAGTTTCTTAGAGTTAAGTGTGATTAAACTCTCATTAATTGTGCTATGATCATCAGTATGATAGTATCAGTAAATTATATAACTTCAGATTCAGTTTATAATTAATTACACTTAATTTAACAATAACATACATAAAAATTTATTTAAAATGTTTCAAATATCATTTTGAAATGCTGCTTTTAAAATGTTGCCACAAAATCAATAAGTATTGCACTTTTATTGACGTTCACAGGCAATATACATTGTAGAATCAATTAATATATGACCTCAGATATTAATTCTTTAATTGTGTTTTCACGTGTTTTCAGGTGTTTATGGTGTTTTCAGGTGTTTATGGTTTGTTAATATAATTCTACTTTCACTAGATTAAATTACTGCAATCACAGTCAACTCTGATAGCTAATCTATAGGTATGCGATTACAATCTTAAATCTGCTGTAGTACATTCTTATGTCAAGCAAGTTTCACGTTTTCTCGATTGAGTTATTCGCTTAACAATAATTAATACTGAATATCTCAGCAGAATGTTTAACTTATGAAAAGCGAGAGAGGCACGCATGAATTCATAATGAGCAGTGCGATACAATCATGCACCTCTAATGGCGAATGGATATAATAGGACTGTTAAGTTTGCGTGATCAGATAAGGTTCTCGGCCAGCTCACAGGCTCCAAGTCTGCACCGCAAAGCTATATCTTAATCAGATAAGAAACACTGTGATTGTTATCCTGCCAAATTAATGACTGAATTTAACATTTTGATGCATTCAAAACATATAATATCTTAGTTACACGGTCAGTTGTTTTTTGCTCGCAGCATATTAATTGAGATTAAATTTCAGGTATGCATTGCTAATGGATCTAACTTGCATTGATGTTTAAGGTAAAAGTATTTACTCATATTTAATAGCGCGTGATTTAATATGTAATTAAATTTGAAAAATGAAAAGAAGTGCATTTATAATCATATGTTAAATAACGTAGGCTTACTTTTCAAAAATACCCAATAATAGTATTATATAAATTATGGTCATCTAAAGAAACTCTGTTAAGTAAAAAATAGTTTCACTTTCTATAAATGTTACAAAATGTCTCCAGGTTTTTACATTCATTGGACTTTCTCATCCTTTGCAGGTATATTTAGTTCTTTAATTAATTACATGGATGAGCGAGTTCAAACAATTTACAAAACTAGAAACATTCCTACCTTCGCAGGAAGACCGAGATCAACCTGAAGCCATTCTGAGGACGATTTATGCTTGGCACACCACGCGACTCCGTTGGGCTGATAGACGCGAGCGTAGCGCTCATGACAAGCTCGATCCCAGTCAGAGGGATAAGTTGACGAAGCGGATATCTGCCAGTCCTGGATGTCACCAGTTATCATACCAAGTGGACGATTAATTGCGCAATCTGCTTAAGGTATACATCAGAGACAAAGTATTTATTCCAGTTTTATGTCATATAGTCTAAAATCAGTCTAAACATTTTAAACAAAAAGCATCCACAGGTGCATAAGAAAAACTATGCAGGAATAGTCAATAACTTTCTACTGAAAAGTTCTGTTAATCTACAAATGAGATGCAGCAATAAAACAGTTAAAATGTACATTATTTTTGCACCAACTTTGGGTCAATATATACTCTCTACGGCTCTACCTGCGCATGCACATGTAGACAGAGAAAGTCGAAAATATTACTTTGCATTTTATAAATCAATAACGAATAAAGCAGCATTACAGTTAATAGATGTTACTGGACTTCAACAAAATATTTTTTTTGTGCTTTCCAATATTAGATTAGAATCTGACAGATTTTATTTCATATCTTTAAATAAATGTATCAACATGATTTCTCTTTTACTAGCAACATTGATTATGAAGTGTAAACCTATTAATATTTATGTTAGAAACATTACATTTATCAATATTACACTATATAACAATTCTTTCACCGCTTATTTTTTTGAATAATAATATTATTTGACTTTAGTTAAGCTAACTTGACCAATGGTTTAGCCTGTAGCTGAATGGTTGTCAAAAGATTCAAATTGTGATTCCTGCCTAGGATCTTTGTTAATTAAACTTTATTTAAATTACAATTAACATGTGAGGCTGTAATATCAACTTATCGATAAACCTAATGCAAAACAGTTAAATCGATTGTTACAGAAGTATCTTAAATGTCAAATCAGCAATCAGTAAATTACAAATATAAACTAAAAATATGGTGGTGTTCATGACTGAAATTATGTTTTACCTAGAAATTACTGGTATCTAATAATATAAAATTATAATGCGACATTTAAAAAATTTAATACACCCCTTTAAAAAATACGTGTTTTCAAACAAATTAACATTGTTATTGTTCTTTAACTGAATATAAATTATGACAAACCTTGAAGCAGACTAAAATACGAGAAGGTTGCTGAGGCAGTTGTAACACGAAGAAGCACAAGAAGACAAATGATCGAAAAACGTTTTCTAGACATCTCTACAACCAATCAATTCACAGTTCGATAGGATTCATTCACACTTCGAGGCATTTATTATAATCTCTCAGTTAAGTCAGCAGAGAGGCGCGATTAATGGATCGCTTACACAATCCTGACTACCGAAGCATCAAGGTTCATCATTCACTACCCTATCATGAGTTACTGGTCTAAGTATAGTAGCTATGTAAAAGATATTTAATTTTAATATACTATTGATAGATCACATGCAGAACATAAGCCTATATTTCAAAAAGAATATATGCTTTTACAGAAAATAAAGTATATTAATAACGAATTCAGTATAGTAAAACTTCAATAAAGTTACGATGGAAAAATTGTTTGAATATAGTTTTTCAGTCCAGAAAAACCAAGAAAACTATTTCAAACTGAAACGCGAAAAGTTTTTTGAGTCTAAATTTTCTTACGTAAGTATACATTATATAATATGTAGCATATATGACCTGTAGCAATATCTTTTAAAGTTTTAAAATTCTAGCTTACAGGAAAGTTTGAGAAAGTTAATTACTGTCTTCTGCTATTTTAAGCGCTCGTTTGTCGAGAAACGAACAAAAATTAATGACTGAAGTTAATATTTTTCGGTCGATCACCGAGCTTGAAAGATTGCTCCGCTCTGTACATCATCTGGCTAGCTATAAATCACTTACTAAACTGAATACAGATAAAACAATTCCCTCCTATCGCTTATTATTGCTTCTCGTCCGACTTCCAACCACGAGGGCACGTTGCACGAAACTAAGAAAATGTTCTGCGGTTAATTACTGATCGCTTCGTTTGTGAAGAAATATGCGTCTATTCGACAGTTAATGGTTATTTTTACTGCAATAAGTCAAGCAAGTCGGTTGAAACTAAATTGAAAACGCGACAAATAGTCGTACCAGATTCTTGTTACCGCTACGGTTAATGGTTATTAGTAGTTAATGACTGCGAGTAGACTTACATGTTAGTAACAGATATATTAGGGCAATAATAACTGAACTAACAGTTTCGACCATTAATTAAAATTGATGCGATAAAGAGGTACAGTGTCTACTGGTCAGTCTGATTGGCATCGTATAAAAAAAGTAAAATACGAAACAGATGATGCGATTCGTATTATCTGAATCTTTTTTATCGAAATTTGCAGCGTTTAAATCGAAATCCAAACGAAATGGCAACTGTTGCGACTTAATTAATAATGAAACGAGTAACAATACATAAAAAATTATTCAATCAAGCCGTAAATATGAGACATTCTCGTTCGTTGGTAATGTTTGACTCTTTACTATTAAAAAGTAACTTAGATGCGCTATAGGCAATATGTAAATTGTAGTGTAAAATGATTTTTACAACAACTAACATATTTCACTGCAGAAATTTTATTAATAGCCTAATTTTAAAGATAATATATATTTGTCTACTTACTATTATCCCCAGCCTTATTAACTTGATTTTCATCTATAGGAAGAGAGTATAAAAAATGTTATAAAAAAATCTACTTTATACAGACGAGTATTAATATTGTTTGTTTACACGTTCAATATTTGGTTAAATTTATAATAAATATTACGAAGAACTTACTTTCTTTTCACGGAGTCATAATTAGTCATGCATTTTAATCACTTATTTTACATCAGTGTCTAATATTTCACTGAAGTTCAATATATAGTTAAGGCAGATTTTTAAGTTAAGGCGGATTTTTTAGTTATCATAGATCTGAAACAAATGTCAATTTTACTCTTTGTTAAAGAGAACTCCACCTAATACAATATGGACCAACACATCAGCTTGCATATGCAAATTCTCTACTAATAGTTCGAACACACTACAACACACAAGTAATTCTTAATCCAGTGTTCTTAACACACAATGAAAGGCGGTAAACACAATTGAAATTTCAACCCTACCAAAATATTAAAGATACAATTTGTAATATTAAGACTCGGTATTTGATGTGTACAACTCGTGTTTGTCCACAAGTAATCACATCGACTCGGTGTAGTGGCACGTTTTGTTATCATATTGTAAATTTAAAACGCAACAAGCCGCCTTTCGTGTTGTTTCTGTTGATAAAACTTGATGCTATTACGTATGCGTGTCACTGACTATATTAAAGTTTATCCGCCCTCGCAATTGTTTTGCGAATGAAAATAGAAGATACAGATCTCAAAATAGCAGATAAAAAGAATACGAATAAAGATACTAGATGCTGCAATGCAAAAATATTAATTGTAATTGTGATTAAATATGATGACATTTGAACTAATTTGATGTAATTTTAAGTAACATTCGAGTATTTTATACGATTACCAGTTGTTCTCTGTATATTAATAAGCATAAACATTTTCGTCAAATTTTACTTAAAATAAGATTAAAAAATCTACAAGAACACACGATGGACAAACGGTCAATAATTGCCCACACCAATTCGATAATAATATTATGAGAATTAAGAATGCACGGTTTATTATCTATCAAACAATGAAATCATCTTCAGCAGAAATTTTATGACATATTGCCCGTATTCAATATATCAAGGATCATTACCAAGATAAAACAGTAAATTAATTTTCAAATAAAGATGGAAAAGTTGTAGTATTATCATGATAAGAAAACGATTTATTTTCATTATCATGACGGTATTAGCATTTATTTTATACCATCATTGTGCAACAATGATGGTATAAAATAATTATGGGATTAATAATTATTCTCATAAAAATTATAATAATTAATAAAATCGCTGTATTTTCTAAATTATTTAATAAAGAAAAAATAAGAATTTTATTGAATTACTTTTAAAAGCCAAGTAGAATTTTTAAATTTATCGTAATTAATTCTCATCCAAATATTTTGCAAAAATTAGTGATTATAATAGCAAAAATAGAAAATCATCGAGGTACAAGTCTATGTCAAAAACTTTTAAAACATAAATAACATTTAAACGAAAAATATCAACAAAATTACTTTTTATATACAGGGTGCGCCAAAACAAAATAAACCCCTAGCGACTTTGAGATAACTAAGCTAAAAATAAATATCTCTAAATTTTGTCAGTTTGTAGAGGAGGAAATTTGACATCTAGCTACTAAATTTCATATTGATATCTTAAATCGTTCAAAAGTTATGAAGGTTCTACGAAAAAACTTCAAATTTTGATTTAACCAAGCCAGTATTTTCAAGATTGTCGAAGCTTTTCAATTGCCTTATTAAAATTGCTCAAAAGTCCTGAAATATTTGTCCAATATTAATAATTGGGAGTATCAGGACCCTGAGGCAATCCCCACAAAATATTTTGTGCCTACATCATAGTTAAAAGTCATGACAGAATGAAAACTGATGAGCAACAGATTTGCACAGACTTGACTCAAAACTTTATGAACACACCCGTATCGTCAACAAAAAAGAGATTGTGGGCTCAGATCAGAATAGACAAAGGCTATTTTTGTTATTAACTTAATCTATAGATACTTTTCTCATAAAATGACATCTTTTATAAAAAAAATAGCAAATTATTATTTGTGATTTGGACAAAAAATCACAATAATATGAGACTGCTCCATTATGAAGCTTGGTTAAATTGAAATTTGAAGTTTTGTCATAGAAACTTCATAACTTTTGAACGAATTAAGATATCCAAGTGGAATTTAGCAGTTAGATGTCAAATTTTCTTCTCTAGAAACGGACAAAATTTAAAGAAAAAATATTTATTTTTGGCTTAGTTATCGCTAGAGGTTTATTTTTTTTGGCGCATCCTGTATATACTGTATAGTTGTTTAAAATTTAACATGAGCGTTAAGGCCTTGGCCTCTTAGAGTCTGTTTGGCCTCTTGTTTGTTTCTTGCTGAATTGCTTAAAAATTATTATTGAAAATTTTCTTTTAAAACTTAAGCAATGGATGTGAGTTCATAAAAATTCATGGACTCTTGTTAATAGCACTCTTGTCAACACTGGTAGCTGCCATGTTTGTTTATTTTGCAAAATTGCTCCATAGCAGCTAATCAACAATTTATATTGTCAAATTGGTTTATATAAAATCTGTTATAAACAAGGAGATAAACAGAGTTTTAAGAAGCACTTTAGGTTCAGCAAACGCAAATAAACATAAATCGATACATATGCATGTGCTCTCCCTGGAATAGGCCAGTAGTTTTATAATTGTTCACATATTTCAGTTTTTATTAACTGTTTTTATTTATTTCATCAGAGAGAATGGCACTTTAAAGTTTCTTACAAAGGGAGATAATAATCAAGTAGATGATAGGGGATTATATGCTCCAGGGCAGAAGTGGCTGGAGAAGAAGGATGTTGTTGGGCGAGCTAAAGGGTATTTACTACACACCATCATATTGTTGCTGATTCTATTATATTTTAAGCAGATCTTATAACTTATATCATACTAATTCTACATACTAAGATAAATAAAATATTCATGATAGTATGGCATACAGAAATGTGTTTTAATTTAGTGCTATTGAATGAGATGACAAGTTTTATTTTGATGATAATGCTCGTAATTTTAGTGAAGAAAATTGTAAAGGATTGTGATGATGATTGATTACTATTGCTTAGATGATGTATAATGATGATGATGATCAGATAATGATAATTACAGATAATGATAACGAAATTTGAAATACACACAAATCTAGCAAACTTTACTATACCAGATCTATAACAATTTTGAACAAAATCCCCTCATCCTATTTCCGCAACCTCATTTCTGTTTATAGGAAGCTGCCTTAAAAGCTCTGGTCCACCCTAAATTCACTCCTTTTCTCCTAAATCTCTTCAAACTGTCGTCCAACTTGTGATTCCAATAGCCAACGTGACATTTCTTTTCTTAAATACTTTGGTGATAAAATAGTCAAATTTTGTTCTTGATTTCCTCCAATCTCCAGCATCACCATTTCCCCCCACTCCCTCCCTGATCAGCCCCCTCCTTTACTTTCATCTTTCAATCAAGCCTCTCCAGATGAAGTCAGGGCCGCTATTCTCTCTATGCTTCTTGTTCTCTTGATTCTATTCCTACCACTCTTCTTAAATCCTGTCTTGATACACTTCTTCTCCCTATTACTAATCTTATTAATATCTCCCTATCCGAAGGCTCTTTCCCAAGTAATCTTAAACATGCTATCATTACACCTTGACAACAAAAATATTTCTTTCTTCATGATGAATTATTCATCTATCATACTATTTCAAATCTTAATTTGTTTCAAAAATATTCAGACATGTAATTCACGCTCTTCTTACTTTTCATCTTAAAATCTTTTTCTGCTCTTTCTAAATTCCAGTCTCCATATCTAAAATATTTCTATGCTGAAACTGCTTTACTTCATATTTATAGTGATACCTCAAAGTTCTGTTCTCTATTAACAAACAAAAAGTTTTAACTTTTGATCTCACTGCTGATTTGATACCATTACCATTCGACCCTTTTCTCTAGACTTTCCTTAAACTTTGGATTAACCATTTTTGCTTTATCTCTTCTTATCTCTTTTACAAACTATTACAATTATCTATTTACAAACCGCACCCAGTCTGTTGTTATTGAAGGTGATACATCTCCTCCCTCTCCTCCTCTTACTGGTGTTCCTCAAGGTTCTGTTCTTGGTCCTTTGCTCTCTTGTCTCTACACTTCTCCTCTCAGTCACGTCTTCTCTGATTCTTGCGTCTCTTATCATCTCTATGCTGATGACACGCAGCTGTACTTTTTCTAGCTCTGAAGCCTCTCACTATCTTACTCTGCTCTCTTCTACTCTTGATTCTGTTCATTCTTGATTTACTTTCAATTGTCTTTCTGTTAATCCTTCTAAAACTGAATTCTTGCTTATTAGCACTTCTCAACAACGCTCTAAACTTACATCTAAATCTTTATCTTTTTGCAATAATCTTATCACACCTACTGATAGCTGTCGTAATCTTCGTGTCATCTTTGACAGTGATCTTTCTGTAAAATCTCATATTTCTAATGTCTGTCGTCTTTCTTTCTATCACATTCGTCAACTTCGTCAAATTCGCCTTTCCCTTGAAAGAAATTGTGCTGTTATTCTTGCCAATGCTCTGGTCTCTTCTAAACAAAATTCTTTAGCTAGAGTTGTTGTCTCTAATGTTAAAAGGTTCCAGCATATATCTCTCCTACTCTTACATAACGTATTACCGGTACATTAGATCCTAAATCAGACACTTTATTTAAAAAAAATTAAATTCACAGCTATTTGTCAGATCCGAAAAGTGACCAAAACGCAATATATTTGTCTGAAGAATGTCTAAGATGATTTCCAGTTCCATACGAATGATGACATTGGTTATTGATAATTCACTTGGGTTTTCTTTTCTTAATATAATCCAATAACTTTATTGCATTACATTTATTAATATGAAATGTTTTATATTTGATTTGTAGCTTTTTTAATCGGTTAGAATTTTTATATTAAAATAACTTTACTTTCAGTTATGTGCCTTATGTTGGCATTGTAACGATACTGATGAACGATTATCCTAAGTTTAAGGTTTGCCTATTGTTACTTTTTAATGTTTACAATATTAACAATTATCTTTATTATTCATGCAAAATGTAGTAATACAAGCGGAAATAAAATTGAAGAAACATTATAATCGTTCCAAAAGCTAAGTTACTGTGACCTCTAAATATTGATTGATTGTCTACCAATCACTGAAGTTTGTTCAAGATTTATTTCATTACTATGCTATCAAACATTGCATTTATATCATAATAGTGCTAAATTGTATGATTTTTCATTGATTATACCTGTATATCTAATATTATATTAAACAGTTTTATCAAAGACAATGCTATCAATGTAAGAATTTGAATAATAAATCAGTTCAAATATCAAATAGGATAAATAAATCAATTTATTCATTTATATATTAATAGTTTATTATAAGGCGTTAACTTAGTTTTAAAATAAATTAAATAAAAAGAACTTACATATGTTTAGCAAATGATTGTGACTTAAAGATCCAACAATCATTAATGCGGCACATTAATTGAGAGTTGAGGAGAGCTAATGTTGATGTTTTGTCAGTCAAGCTGGCTCTTCGCAGTAATTCTATGTTTATGTTAGAAATATAATTTACTTAACGACATATTTCCAATGTGGTATTATCATCTCCTGGCAATTAGGGTTTATAAATTATAACTATAAGCCTGTTAGTAGACAATTACTTAAATAATTATTTATATATTGATAAAATTGTTTTTATGGCGTATTGCAGTACTTGACACTGGCGTTACTTGGAGCTTTTGTATTGATTCATCGTGAGTGACAAAGTTGTCTCATTTCAAGTCTGTGATCAGTCAACAATGCTAACTATATAGTCAGTAGCGGATTGAGGAGAACAATAAAGCTGATTTGACTTTGTTTTAAATCACAGAATTTTAGTTTGAAAGCAAAAAAGTGTATAGGAAAATTGCTTCTGCTCCTCCCACCCATGTAAAAATTTAGGATTAGTCATTTATAAGGTTGTTATAAGAACACTAGCAACTTTGTCAAGTGACAGCAAGTATTCTAAGTTTGATCTTGTTAAGAGATCAGCGATAAAAATTGAACTACAGTAATAGAGTTAACTTAATTGAATTTCAATTTATTTTTATTACTGATGTGTATGTTCCATGTTGATGATTTGAGCATGTCTAAGTATATAACGTGTTTAAAGTGTTTATGATTAATGTCTATTGTCCAGTATGTTTTTCTTTGTCAGTGCCGTATTTAGACTTGGGGGGCCTGAAGCACAAATTTTCAGGACTTCCAAAAAATGCCAGCATAAAACCACTTTCGACAGTGATGACCTTTTTTTTTTTGGTTATTACTCTTTTTTTTGGCCACGCTTTCACCACACACGTAAAGCTTAATATTATATTGGAACCAAAATTTTTTTTGTTTAAATCTCGGGGGGCCCTCAGCACGTGCTGAAAGTGCTTCAAGGTAAATCCGGCCCTGTTCTTTGTTTA
>JAQIXG010005864.1:0-10964 GCA_034700105.1 Oconnorella tubifera
GAATGATTGACTGTAACTGAATGATTGACTGTAACTGAATGATTGACTGTAACTGAATGATTGACTGTAACTGAATGATTGACTGTAACTGAATGTTTGACTGTAAATGAATGTTTGACTGTAAATGAATGATTGACTGTAAATGAATGCCATCTACTGCTAGCTATGGGTTCGCTGGTTTGGAGATCACACATTCACTCAGACAGAGCCTGATCTACTGAAGACATTATCAGAGGGACTAGAGACGCATCACAATGCACAGAATCTTACTAAACATAGAAAGTATGACCATAGTTTCATTAGCATCCTTTTATTTTCTTTGTTTATAGAATGCTTCTGTCTTTATCAACATATAATATGATGGCTTTACTGTATGCATGGATTGATGAGTGAGTTTGCATTGGCTGACACACAAGCAGCTAAATCACGTAAACACCAAAGCAAACACAAGTCTCAGATGACAGCCGCCTCAAGCTCTCACCTTAATATCATTCAACTGATTCATATATCTGAGTAAAATTGAAACTAGTTTGATTCATTTATCTAATGACTGGTTAATTGATCTAATCACATTATTCTCATAAATAGTTTCCCTCTTCTGTCAGTCTGTCTGTGCGTAATGCTTAAAGTTCAATTTTTCTAGCTGCGGTCTATTATGGGCCTGACAATAGACAAGCATCATTGCCCGTAGAAATAATAATGATGCGCACAACTGTTAGGTTTATATCATTTGGACTTTATTGAACAATGTTAAATAAGGACGATAACCTTGGATAGCTTTTCTTGAATTCTGCCTATTGTAAACTCTATCCATTTGACAAAGCTGATTGTTATACGTTTGGGACAAATCAATTTCTTTTCTCAATTAAGCTGCTAAATAAATTGGTAGTTCATAAGAAAAGTATGATAAATTATATATAGACAACTTTTACTTATGTAGTATTTGCTAGACCATGCATGGCACGGGTTCATTCACTAGTCAATAGTAATATCTTAGTATTTACTATATGATTGATTGATTGATTTATTGACACAGAGGTCGCAAGATGAATGCTAACTTAGAAGCAGCTATACAGGAAGCGATGACAGAGTTGGACAAACAAATGATTGAAGAAAGTAAATATATTACAACAGCAGCAGCAGCAGCAGCAGGGCCATCTGCATCTACATCATCATCATCATCATCATCATCATCATCATCCAGCAGTGTGACAGCAGCAGAGGAGAAACTCTGTAAGAACAAGGCAATTGTCAAGAAGAATAAAAAGTGATGTCATCTATCTGGCAGTTCATTTTGATAACATGACATCATTTATATGATGTCATCTATCATTCAAATACTCGTCTCTTACTTGCTGCTTAGAGAGGTTGCTGAGTGGTAGTGTTGTTGTAACTTGTGCCAGAGATCAGGGGTTCAAAGTATTCAAGTAAATAAGTAACTCCCGTGATTGACTCAGCCATCCATTCCTCTGTTGTTGGTCAAATAAATGCAAGTTATGAGTAGGGAGAAAGATTTATGAAACAGTTGACTCTATCTTCAGGACTGCTAACTTAAAGTCCTAGACAATCAGCTCACTGGCTACTATAAGTCAGTGTTATCTGTCTGTGTTATGAAGTAATACAGCAGTTGCTAGCAGCACTACATCTGCTTCTTGCCTGGTCTTATATAGGTGAACTGTTATGCTGTCTTATTATTAACTAGAGAGAATGTTCTACTACATTGTAAAGCTGCTACTTGCATTGATAGACTGATAGAGAGTTGATAGTTATTGGGTCCGCGACTATTCAGTCCCGCCGATTCAGTCCCCGCCCAATTCAGTCCTAGCTGATTCAGTACGAGCCGATTCAGTCCCAAGATTTAATTGTCTATTTAAATGACGTAATATTTGATGATCTCGCTTCAGAAGTTCAGAAGTTAGGGTTAACCGTAACCCTAACCCAACTATTTACATACATACATACTCATTGTCATTTAAATAGACAATTAAATCTTGGGATTGAATCGGCTAGGACTGAATTGGGCGGGACTGAATTGGGCGGGGACTGAATCGGTGGGGACTGAATCGGCGGGACTGAATCGGCGGAACTGAATAGTGCTGTTCCGATAGTTATTAGTGTTTACTATGCATTGCTAAATAATATTCATGTTATATAAGTGACTGTGCACTTAGACTTGTAACTTTCAAGTTTCTACAAGATTGCTTTGTATGATAATCATCTCACTACTAATCATTGTATATATTATATATGTAATTTTTTAATGATGTAATATATAATTATTTATTTCTTTCATATACTTAGTTGATTGACTGTCAATTCAGGCCAGTAAGGTATTAGGACAATATGTCCCCGGGTCATTCTTTCCCGGACAGTTCATCCTTGAGTTTGTTTTGATGACATCCTTGAGATGAATGGGCTATGAGATGAATGGTCCGTGAGGTGAATGATCTGTGAGATGAATGATCATTGAGATGAATGGTCCATGACTAATCATTGTGTGATGAATTGTTCCGCTATCAGCATATAGGCCTTGTATGGACAAGGTTGTCTGCATTGGTTGCTTGGTTGTTGACAATATCATCATGCCACCTAGGCCATCTGTAGTGCTGAGCAGAGTTATTTGAATCTGACTGAGTTGTTGTTTCTTTACTTTTAATGATCTGTTTTATATGCATACGTCTTATACTAAGGTTGATAAATATATCTTTACTACTTGTTTTATCTGTCCATTCTATCTTGTCAGTGTTGTAGGTTTGTGAAACTGATCAAATAATTTAGAGTCATTACAAAACTTTCAGCAATTTTTTGTCGTCATTCTTTGATTCAACTTTCATAAACCTTTTTTGCACAGAATAAGGATAAGTGGTGTGGAGGGGGGGGCGAAGTTAAATTAAAGTATACTTATTTCATAGCGGATAGGTCTGTTATTGTGTGTGTTGTAAAAAGCCTTTAACTTGCAATAAGTGACATTACTTTCAATCAGTGTGGCAAAGTACTAGTGCTGCTGATTGCCACCAACAGATCTCAGAGGTGACTTGTGTTGAGCAATATTTAGCTCCTCGTCTCAGATAACATTCACAAGCAGTAATCCAGACATGAAGTGTCTGGATTAATACCTGTTGAATTTACAAATGATTAATTACATTGAATATATATTGAAATTTTTCTATGAACTTACTATGCTATTATCTCTTTGAAAGATGATGTCAAAGAATATATAATGCTGCTATCAAGCTGGAGGTAAATATAATCTTAATTATCTACAAACTGTTGTAGCTTTTTACCAAATGAAATGTTTTACATTATCACAAGAAATTTCAGTCAGTAATATTCTGTACATATGCAAAAAACTGTAACAGCTTTGTAATAATGAAAATAATATTAATTCTAGTAACGTTACAAAGTCGAGTATGATTAAGTTGTGATTACTTGTTTTTCTGGCATAACTATTTGTATGAAATGATGTCTTAGATATCTAGCATCTTTTATCGTCTCAGTGATCATCTCTTTATGATCTTATGTTGTTGTCATTCATGTCTTGAGTTAGCACTGATTTTCTAAACTCTTGAATTATCATCAGTTAAAGAGTTGCTGTAAAATTTAAAACTAGGTAACAAGTAGAAGTTTTTTCTTCTTTATATTAGTGATAATAGAGTGACAACTCGATGGTACTTGGCTTCTGGATTGAATTAACTGCCATTGAATAATACAGCAAGTAGTATCTTATGGATAAGCGAAACATTTGTCTGTTTCATATTTTCACATTTTTCCATTGTATAGGCATATCATATTAGGAGTTACTAGAAAGAGAGATAATGACTATTTCGTCATTTAATTATATTATACACTTTGTTATTATTTACTTCTAAGTTTGCTGTAACATTTACTTTTGAATCACTAGTGTCATTATAACGCTTTTGATGGAAGTTGTTGTTTGATTTCAAACTTTGTATTATGTAATGGACATTTGATTTGTTTTCATCTATTGTTATATACAGTAGAGCTATAGCAATTAAGTTGCAATGGACGACATTGTTTTCTGTTTATTCAATCAGCAGTAGCTGGTAGTCTGATGTATGTATATAAGATAAAGAATAAAAAGATGGCTTTCTTTGACTTACTTCTTATTACATGATGACTACCGGTATATGAACATATTATGAACACTTATTAAATCACTCAAGGCCGACATTATATTTCAATATAATTTAAAATAAATAAAACCATTGCAAAATTACAAGACTTCAATAACTATTATAATTATGTTTCAGTTAAATTAAACTAGTTTTATTTAACTTAAACGCTATTTTTAATAATCGATCAATAGTTTGCAAGTGTATATGTCAGATATTTCTGTGAAAGTTTTTCAATAATGTTCTTACTCGTATATTACTGCTACAGAACGACTCATTGTTCTCATGTATTGTAAGAAAACAAATGCAGAATATCAAATATTTTATATAAAGTGACGAACGATGAGTTGAGTAGACATCTTTACAGACAAAGTCTTCAGTTAAAAAGTAAGTTTTGATAGAAAATATTCACGCCTAGAAGTTGTGGCAATGGTCGCTTAGGCTATTTCAAACCTTCTAATACTGTATATATTTCTATTACTATTAGTCTTGACAATCCATTTTGTTATAAAACAAAAAGTACAGTCTATGAATATGGAGAATGATCAATCTGGGAAATATAGTGTCCAGTTAGTTTAGTCAAAGCAAGCAAAAGTTATCAGCGATATATTATATTTTCATATTTACCATTTTCACATCAACTTTCGATATTTTCTATTTTTATTTTAGTGATCGAACTGTCTTAAAAAATATTTATTTTTAATGTTAAATAAAAGTTTATAAAACATTTATGCCATGCATGCTTAAAGTGACATGTATCGCGTATGTTTTATATGAATATTCTTACTATTCAAGTTATGAAATAAATTGTGAACATAATTCAAATAACTGTTTATGATCTAATGCTGTTAATAACTCGTACTATGATTGTTTGTTAATAGAATGATGATGAGGATTTAAGCTAGTAAGAGCTAACCAAAACTGATTTTATTTTAGCCTGTCGCAAAAAAATGAATAATATATTCATTATTAATTCCGAGTTTCTGACTGTAAATTTCAAGAAAAATGCCACATTATAGGCCTATCACTTTTAAGTTGTTATTTATTTTACATTTTGTATACAAAGTAAAATTTAAACACAAAGCATTCAGATAGAATAAAAAGTAATTAAAAACACATACTACATACACGTTACTCACATAATCTACATTATAAAAGCTAAGTAAAGCAAATAATAATTAATATTCATTTAATTTGAATGCAATAACTTAACAACGCACTTTGCACATTAATATTATTATACAAATAAAATATATTGACTATTAAAACGAAGAGAGAGCATTTATTTCATCTATATTATGTAGCATTAAATGAATGTAAGTGTAGATATTTATGAAATCTCAAGTTTCTAGCTTTTTTTACATTCGGTTGCGCCTATCAACACAGCTTGTTTGACAAAGCATGCAAATTCGCTTCACAGGCTTGCGATGCATAAGGTTGCATACTGAAGAAACGATAAGTGAATGAAAAATGAATATTAAGCGAAGAAGTGAATGAATGATTAAGTAACAACTGATAATCAAGTCAAACCTGTCTATTCATGAAATGGCTGTCGTTGTTATTAGTCGTTTAGATCAAGTGTTGATAACAAATAATGAGCTGATGTATTTACATTCAGATAATCGTTTTCTGAAACTGTTTTCAACTGATATATTTGCATCTCTAAGTTCTCTCCATGCACTAATCACTGATGCTGATAAGCAGATCTTATCGTGGAAGATATAACTAAATAATGCAATAATTGGTTAATTTTTTTCCTCAATGAGATTATCTTCTATTGTGTTATGTTGTTTCATTTTTCTTGAGGGCTTCAATGAAGTGATCAAGAAAAAACTTTTTCTTTGACATTTTTTTGACTTTTTCAATTTGTAATCAAAAATTAGGAATTAAATAATCATTGTAGACGATTAGATCTCTATAAACATTTAGAAATTAATTGACTTTACAATATTAGTATACGGAGCTTACTGGGGTCCCTTACGATCTTTGTGTCAAGGGTGTTTATAATATCAGGACTGTCCTCGAAAAAAACTTTATTTTAAAAGCAACGGGTAAGTAACATATTTATTATCTTAACAGTATTCTTCGTTGGATTAATTATGTTATTAAATTACTTCATGGCTTCATATTATTAAAATAGATATGCGTAATGCATACAATTTCTTTTTTTAATCGAAAGTTTTCATTCACTGAATTTATGCATATTATTGTAAATGCTCTTTACTACATGTGACTGTTACGATGGGGGACCTATTAATAGTCAGTTGCGCCATCGATGATTAATTCTTAATACTGCTCTTGAAATCAGATTTCAGTTGAATCTCATTGCGCATTCATGATTAACGCGTAATTAACAAGAATCATCGACAATATAGTTGAACCATATTTGACATTTACATTGCGCAAATGTTGATTAGATCAATAATGAGATCCAAATCATATCCTGGCTATTTTTGTATTAATATCGATCAACGCACATTTATTGACAAAACAAAAATAGTTAAAGACAGTTTAAATTATAGTTTCAAATAGATTAAAAATTGTGTTGGGGAAACTGTCCCGAAAGTTCCCAGCACTGCCGCTGTATTCTCCCGCTGCACCGCCAAAGCAAGTCGATGCTTTAGGAAAGAGGTGGACCTTAGATCTCCTCAGTCGATTGAGATCCGTCTACCCAACTCATTCACAATGAGTTGGGCAGACGAATTACTACGCAACATGCGTAGGAATTGAATCAAATGTGAATCTGTTTTTCAATAGTAGAGTGGTTTGATGGAATGTCAAGATAATATGGATTATCTATGAGTAATGGTTATTGTTTGTATAAATTGCTCTAAACATCAGTCATCGTCAGACAGATCAAAAAATAAAAGTAAATTATTATAACATTTGGATCACTTTCTATGATGAGTTTGCTTAATGAATTATTTTTCATTGAGGTCGTAAGTTTATAATTGCGAAAGAGTTAATTTTCTGTGATAATTAACAAGTTTCCCGACAGAGGTTTTTTCGCTCATAAATTTGTATGAAGTTGTTAACAAATGCTTGAATTCATTTATCTATCATAGGTTTTGTGTTACTTAGTTGATGTTTACTATATGGAATGCCAACCATAGGTTAACAATTTCATACAGGCCTAGCTGTTGTAAATTACTTGTGAAATTTGGGGGAAGGTAATGAATATAAGCTTTCAGGAGAAGAAGACGAATGAGGAAGTGCTTTAGTGTGTAGAGGAAAGAAGATGTCTTGCTAAAACCATTTTAAAAAGAAAGAAAAATAGGATGTCTGTTGATATTGGCGATTGAGGAAAAAATGGAGGGTAAGAGATCAAGGGAAAGGCCACTTTTGGGGATGATTGATGATCTGAGAGAAGGAAGCTAAGTAGATATGAAGAGAAAGGCAGAGGATAGGGAAGGAAGGATGGTTTGGATGCCAAAGACATGCCGTGAGGCAGAGAACTGCTGACGATAACCTAAAAACAGAAAAATGCCATCTGAAACCCCACCCCCTAGTAAATTCCTGGCTACGCCACTTGAGCGATAAATTAAGGATGAATTTCTGTTGTGATGAGTGATCCTCTATGTCTTAAAACAGCGGCTGTTTTTGAAATTGTATTGGCAGCGGGAAAATTTCGGCAACGGTATTGGGTGAACTTATATTGAATATGATTGTTTTTTACTAGCTTCCTTTAAAATATATTATTAAATGTGTTCATGATTGTTTTATTGCATATATTGGATGTGTTCGCCAATTAGTCATTGGACTTCATGTTCTAACCCTAATTTGGTTGAATAGCAACAAGTCTACTCAATTTATTACCATGGAAGCAGCCGATTTGATCGTGAATTTTATGATGTAAATAAATTACACTAATATTTTGCAAGATTTTTTTACAGAAATATTTGAATTTATAATTACATTGTTGCAATGTAGCAGTATAAATATTACCTATTTCATTGATATTTGATCATCACTTAACAGGACAGGCAGCGCAGGACGATACGAGGCTTAGAATTTCTCTAAGGCGATTGATGCACAAAGTCAATTTGCATGTTTTCTTTAATCATCAAGTCTGGAATAGAATCTCATGTTTTCCATTTGAAATAATTTCAGTTGTAAATTCAATGAACTGCTCCATCTCTAATGATGTCAAATTGGGTTTGCTTGTAGCAAAGCAAGTGAAACCTGTAAAATGTAGTCAAGTTTTCTCAATTGCAATAAAAGTAGCGATTAGATCAGCCGACCCTCTAATGCAACAAGGCTTTGAGAGGCGCATCGGCCGTGAAAGACGGAAGGTTCGATCCCATAAGTAGCTTAAAGACAACAATTTCTTCATATTTAAACCTCAAGTTAGGCCTGTATGTATTATATTCTTTGACATTGGCATGTATAATTTCACAAAGTAATTTCACAAGTCAACTGTTAAAAATGAAATTTGCTTTCCATTTTTATGTTTTAAAAGACAACAGTAACAAATAGTATTATATGCTTGAGATAAAATTAAAAAGCTTACTTTCATTTAGTCAAATTTCAGTAAAAAACTTGTAAATAAATAATATATACTATTCAGCCAGTTTATTTGAAGTCTACAGTATTTCTAAGTTGTCAATTTCAATTCTATTACGACTTTTTACTTAGTATAGCAAGGCTTATTACCTGACAATTATGATTTTATTAGAATCATTAATGGTCAACAGAATTGTGTTGTTTTAAAGAAAACTTATAACTTTCTTAGATAGGCCTTTATCGATATCCAGAATTTATGATAAAATTAATTTATTAATATATCTGCCTGAACTCATTGAACTGCGACAGAAAAAAATATAATAAGAAATAGTAATTTAATAGAAAAAATTAATAATTATAATAAAACACAATAAATAAAAGAATCTAATAATGGTCGGCCGTGAAAGAAAACCAATAAATTGACATTTCGAAATAAATTTATAGTAAAAATGCTAATCTGATTCGTATAATTTTTTAATTTTCCTCATACGACAGAGCATTAATGTTGTGTGTGTTTATAATTAATCTTGCTGTCATTGTGTATTGGCGAGTATTCTGAGAGTGACCATGCACACACGTCACAATGCTGATGATGCTCAGTATTGTTTCGCATCTATAGGCCTTCTTGAATAATGCCTATTTTATGTAGACCCATAGCATTTATCAATTGTTTCTTCTCCGTGTATACTTTATAACTGCCTTTATTCTCGCGGTATTTACACTGAAGCAAGCAAATTAAGGAGCCACTAGAGATTTGCATCTATCCCGCGTGACTGACGGTGTGACGGGATTAAATCATTCACCTGGGAATATGTAACTGGGACAATTCAGACGAATTGAGTCGATAAATCTAATGTCATTTAATCGCATGAGTTTTTATTGCAATTTTTTCAACAATCTGACGTCGAAGCGAAGCCGTTTAAAATAAACTGATATCATTTCGTTGTTTTACCAAAACTTTGAACACAAAAGTTACAAGCAATTTATTAATAAAAATACAGAATTTAAAGGCTAATATATTCAGCCGATTTTTTACTGTGAACAATGAAGTGAGTGAAATTATGCCTGAAAGAGATTTTAAAAATAGATTTAAAATCAATTTTAATTGAGTACCGAAAGGATTTCAGACAGAGATAATCGTTGAATTGCACATTGCAATTAAAGGCTTTAGTAGCACAACGTTGATTGTAAGTTGGATTCGAATCTTGATTCATTATTATCTCTCCACGATGAGAATCACTCCTAATCAATTATTGTCTGCGAGATAAAATAGCAGAAGAAAAATGTTTTCACTATATGCTACTCTCAATCATCTCTTTCATCATATCATGTATGTATAAAACAGCGCGACCCGTCAAATCGACCCCGACTGCATACGGTTTTAGGTTTAGGATTAAAGTTAGGATCTGGATTAAATTTCGGGTCAAGCTTAGGGTTAATTTGTCTGCGTATCGTTAAAACTGTTATACGTGATGTAGAATGTGGAGTAACACCCGCCTGCAGTCCGAGGTGTGACAGATTATGTCGACCATTGAGATAATGACAGCTAAGATGTTGTGAGGTACGACGCTGATACTGTTTTGTAGTCAGACGAGAAGCTATAATCACGTGACAGCGATCACACAACGTGTTGCGTTGTTATCTATTGTATCAGGACGACGACAAAGACTCGGAAAATGATGATTATGATGATGATGACGATGACGATGATAATGATGATGACGATGATGATATTGCTGATGATGTTGTTGATTAAGATAAATGATGATAATGATTAAGATAATGATAACCCAATGTGTTTACTTCCCTTTGCAAATAAATATATGCTATTGTCTATAATAGTAATTTTATATAGACTTTTTTTATCAAACTGATTGAAAACTGAAAGATACGTACAATATAGAGTATATCTAAAGATATCGCCTATAGACTACAGCTGGAGTTTATCGTAGATAAACTACGTAAACATACGTAACATAAACATACGTAAAAGTTTGATTAATTGTGATATTGTTTTATCTTCTTTGCACAGTTTCTCTGTTCGTTAATCTCTCATTTGGAAAACTATGATTGTCATTAAGAATTCAAGATTCTAACTGCATTATGTCCATTATCAGCAGCCATTATGTGTCATAGTTTGAAATTTGATCATAATTAAGAGTAAATATAAGAGAAGGTAAAACTATAGACAAGAAATGAAACAGCCATTGTATCTGCCACAGAGTCCCAGGCCAAACACTTTCCTCTTGCCCAGGGGATGAGGGAGGCTCCATCAGGTCTCAAGTCGCTCCCAAAACTAAACCCTGAGGGCTCTTTATTGGACTATAC
>JAQIXG010005865.1:0-10964 GCA_034700105.1 Oconnorella tubifera
GGGGGGGAGACAGGGAGGGGGGGGGTGTAAAGATAAAATAAAGATAATTATGTGATAAATGAAGTAAAAAGATAAAGTATAACGATAATCTGTTAAGATAAAGCGCAAAATGAAATATCAATTGTTCTAAAGTTTGATATTCTAAACAAGTAAAGTTCAATTAGCATAATTAATTAAATTAGAGTGTTCAAGATTAATTAACTGAAAGAAAGGAGCGAACGTAATTATTTACTTGAAGGGGGGAGGACAATATACGCCGAGTTAATTTACTAATCTCTGTTTATATTCAATTAAATTCTTTTTCATTCCAAATAAAAATTACCTAACAGAAATAATGATTGAATCACTCAATGCAATCATTCCCAACTATAACTGTATTATTAGCTAATTAACTATATGTAATTAATTACTTATAAAGTAATTAAATATATAACAATTGCTTACAATTACTTTTAAATCTCTATAATTTAACATGTTACCCCCCTCCCCCCCCCCCCCAAAAAAAAACTAGATATATTCTTGAATTGAATGATGACTTGGACTTTAAATAATTTTATTTTTTATTTTTTTGCCTAATTTTAATTAAATAATCTACTTCCTGTCGACGAGGGAAGACGTACGGGGGATCTGGTCGTTGAATCGTAAACTAGACGACAATGTATCCTTATATATCTGGGGGTAAGAACATTTTTATCATTTAATCGGGTCTATTTCGGTTACTCACCTTTTATTTTTACGCACCATTTTAATACAATAAAAACGAAGTTTTTAGAATAAATATGTTACCGCATGTATAAGTTAGGATGAGGAATATAATTAATCAAGTGTAATCGCCAGATTTAACAATAGCGAGCACTTTTGAAGAAAAAATATGTTTTCGGCAGTGTTTCTTTAATTATCGCTCATAAAATGACGATTGTTTACAAATTAGAAATAAAAGTCGACTAAAATGTTGGGAAATAACTACAAACTACGTCTGATTCGTCTCCATAACCCTAATCATGACGCTAGTTACAATATGAACCAAATTCTAGCCATAAACTATTTCTAACCCTAACTCGTTGAGGTGCGAAACCGAATTGGAGCCATTTAATCATTTATATTTAGAATTTTTGGCTTTCATTCGGTTTTGCACCTCACCGAGTAAGGGTTAGAGATGGTTTAGGGTTAGATTTTGGGTTAAGATTGTAAATAGAGTCATGATTAGGGTTATTGAGACGATCAGATGTAGTTTGAAGTTATTTTCAGAGAATTTAGCTGATTTTTATTTTTATGGCGCCATCTGGTGAATGAATTTAAAAATAAAAATAATTTTTTATAAACAGGCCAGGTTCTAGAGGGGCGCCCTAGATCCGCATGGGGGCTGACCGCTCTGACAACTTTTTTCTGGAATGTTGTCAACTTTGTGGCTATGTTGTAAGTTGATTTAAAGCTATTTTGATTTTGCTTAATTGTCGTACTAAAGGGTGCATCAAGAGTATTGTTGTTATTAAGCTTAGGGTTAGGATTATTAAATGAATTGATGGAGTTGTTTTGTCAGTTAATATGTTTAGCTACCCGTTTTGTCGGGTTAATTAATTTGGGGCTGTTTTGCTGGGTTAATGTATTTGGGGTCATTTTGTCGGTGTAATAATTTGATTTAATTTGATTATTTTTAATTAATCAAACACGTATTTTATTATTATTTGTGTCTTATGTTTTAGCGTTCACACAATGATTAATGTAAGTGATTTGATTTATAAATTAAATGATTTATAAACTAGAAATGATTCAATGATTTATAAACTAGAAAAGATTGAATAATTTATAATCATAATCATTCATAATGATCATTTGAGATGATTCAAGCAATTATTTAATAATCTGTTCATTGATAAGTGTATCATTCACAACTTGTGTTCTCTATTTTGTGCTGATGTGACGTTAAGATATATAAGAGTGGCCTGATTTATTTTCAGCCAAATTTCAACGGACGCGGCAGCAAGTATACGACTGATTACAGAGTGACTGGGTATAGTGATTTATATCATAATCATTATCATCATCTTCATTATCATCATTATCATCATTATCATCATCATCATCATTGTTATGTTATATCTGCATTTAATGCTATCATAGTTATTATCATTGTCATAATCATTATAGACATTATTTATCATCAGCGTTATCATTATTATCATCATCATTCATTATCACTGTTATCATTTATAATCATCATGATCTTCATCATCATCATCATCATCATAATTCTGAGTAAAGGGGGGGGGTGAAGGGGGAGATTTTGCTCCTTATAAAAATTTAATAGCTAACTTATAAATATATGTAATATAATTTTTTTATTTTGCAGGGGGTCATCAAGGAGTGGGGGTGGACCCCCGCCGCCCCCTCCTGCCCCGCGTAGAAGGATGGGGGGCTTTGGGGGACGAGGAACTGGTCAGTATTTCAAATTTTTATGTAAAAATGTAAGATTAACATTTTTATTATAAGCGCTGTCTATGAATAGACTTGTTTTTATCTATTTTAATAAATGTTTAATTTTTTTTTTGGTTTTTTATTTTCAGGGGGACCAGCCTGCCCCCCCATGGCAGGGGGAGGGTGAGGGAGATAGTCGCCCCCCCCGTTTGAATTCATTTTCTAGGGCGGGCGACGATTTGTGTAGAAGCAAACCATGCAGTATATTTTTTGTCTGGGGTATTTATTAATCGATTCATTGATTACTTAATTAATTGACTTCTATACCAATCTATCAATCAGCTAACTTATTACACTAATTAACCATTATTATAATAACATTTATTACTTCATAAATATATTTTTGTTGTAAAAATACAACCATTTGGTGGTTGTATTTTTATTTATCTCGTAATATTTAACATCTTGAAATTTATTTTCTTATTTTAATTTTTTTTAATTTCTCCAATGCATGGTTTGCTGATTTCACCAAATTCTAACCCCCCCTCCCTCCCCCCCTTTCTCTCGCTGTTTAAAGGTAACGCGGGAGGGGCATTATTTTAAAAACTTGCGAGGGGTGTGGGGGAGGGGTGGGGGCTTATGATGCCCCATTGGGAAAACCTCTGGGAGGGTCCAGTGGGGCTGATGTGTTGGGGTTGGGTGAAATTTTTTGGATTTTTTGTTAATTTTGTTAACAGCAATATTATTATTATTAATTAATTATTATTATTATTACTAATATTATGATTTTTATAATTGATGTAAATACTGTAAAAGTGACAATTTATTGTAAAATTTAAAAGATTTTAACTTTGATTTGAGCTCATTTGTGTAATATTCTTTTTAAATTTAAGATCTACTCATTTTTAAACATTAAAATTTCATTAAAATTCTGATGCCAGTAAAATTTAAACTATTTTATCAAATAAAATTTCTACTTTCTAAATTGAACGATCAGTGTATTACAATTATTGAAGTTGAAATAATTTTTGGTCTGAAATTTCATTGTTATGATTTAACGACATCTGGCGAATAAATAAATAAAATGTGTTTCTGTGTTATGATTTATTATTGTTATATTTTAGCAGCGCAGCCTTGGGGGGGGAATGAGTTATAGCGCCCATTAAAGATATAAATTAATTGTTAAATAGTCTTAACAGATCTCAATATTATAAATTAGACAAATTAGGGGGATAAGAACTTCATTTAAAAATCATCCAACTAAAGAAAGTTACAATATTTTTATGAAGGGGGCCGTTACCTTCCCTGTCCCTTGATAATACGGCCCACCATTTTTACGTATGTCTGTTTGTTTGTTATATGTAGTTAACACAAACAATCGCACAAATATTACTGCAATATTTTATTAAGAATTTTAATTTTATTTCGCTATTTTGCTGCACCCTTTAACTTTAAAGCATTGTGATTATTTTTAAATTCTAATAGGCTTACTTTTTGAGATTTTGAGTTGGAATCTCAAAAAGTAAGCCAAAATAAAGGTATCAATTAACTATTTGTGTTTATTGAAGGATATGGATTTAACCGTCCCTCCCTCCCCCCCCCCCCTAGAGAAATCTGAACTACTTTCTTGAAGTAACTTGATAAAAAAATGAAAGGATTTGAAAAAATCTCAGCCCCGGTGTTTTGTGATTTTAACGATTATTTTCTTTTTCCGCTTTTGATCCAGCAAGATGGTACCGTGTTTTTATTTTTGACCAAATTTATTTATTTTTTATCCGTTTTAATCCGAATTAATCCTAACTTTTGATCTAAAATATATATACAGTTTTTATGCAAGTATGATAAATCAACGGATAGAAGTATATTATATATTGTTTTACTCTAATTAAATGTCATTCAATAGTATAAAAATGTTTTATTAGGGTTAATGTGGGCAGATTTGATTCTGCGGACAGTTTTTATTTATTTAAACTTTTACCTTTAATATAACCAGTTAAATAGACTTAATGGCTTTTATTAAAAGATTTAAATTAAATTCTGCAAACATTTTTATTATTTAATCTATTAAATAATTGAATTAGGTGAACGTACCTAAACAGAGACGAACTTTCTGTAAGGGAAAGAAATGTCGCAAGCACACGCTGCATAAAGTGACGCAGTATAAGAAGGGAAAGGATTCCCTCTTTGCTCAAGGTACTCATTCGAATCAGACCCGAATGTAGTTCCTAATATTCATTTCTTGTGTTCGCAAGATGAAATAAATTTTTCCTTTCTGTATATAATTTCCCTTCTTGGTAATTTGTGCATTATTTTGAAATAACTAGATTTTTTATTGTACATTTTATTTATTTGTTCTGTTATTAAGCAATTTTGTTCTCTCTGAGTCTAAATCAATACAAATCAATTTCTAATTCAAACCCTTAAATTAAACGATCATTTCTTAACTCTAACCATTCTATCCCTAACTTGTGTATGTAGTGAATTTATTTCCAAGGTAAATCTCCCCTTGCTATTCATCCTTCCCTCCTCCAGTACTAAACTCGTTCATATTAGGGTTAGAAAAGATGGTTTATTGACTGTTTGGACTAATGTTATACCCAATCTGTGGAACTATGTTTGTTTTTCAGGTAAAAGACGTTATGATCGCAAGCAGCAAGGCTACGGTGGTCAGACTAAACCTATCTTCCACAAAAAGGTTGGACACTACTTCTTTCTTTATTGACGCTGTATAAAAACTGGCTCGGTTTAGATTTTGATGCTGTATAAAAAGCAGATCTGTTATAGAATTTGATTTAAATCGTTCCACACAGCATTTAATATGATGCATTTGTGCTGATGTGACATTAAGATATCCGTAAATATTTTAGTAGATTTGAATGTATTCACTTTTATATATTGCATGATTTCAACCATTTGTATTGATGTGACTTCAAATCAGTTATGAAATAGATTTGGATCCGTCCGCTTTTATCATTTAATTATCGTGTAATTTATCGTGTAATTTTAATTATTGTAAAGTTAAAGAAATAAATGCTAACCCGAATCCTAACCCTTCCTGCACAAATGCATCGTGCAACCTCCACGCATCACTGCATGCACGCATCTCAGTGCATGCGCTGTTTATGCGTCGCATGGTTGTATCGATTGTGCGCGACAGGAAGGAGATTAACGTTGCCTAATTAGGCGTCGGGGGAAAGATTGAGCATGATGACAAGATGGCCGCTTTCTTAATGCCACGTTCTTGTTGTTTTCAATTGAGTCCCACATTTTATCTTAGATTGAATTTTTATTTATTATTTAATTTATTATTTTTCATAGGGGGGGTATAAATGAATGGAAGTTTTATGCTCGGTGCTTGCCCCCCCATCATTCACAAATATAAATACTTTACTGCTCTGCTGTATTAAGAGTGAAGCGTTCACTCATCACTTGATTTATACACACACACAGTTCATAACGCGTCAGTAAATAGACGCATTTGTGCTGATGTGACGTTAAGAGTGAAGCGTTCACTCATCACTTAATTTATACACACACGCAGTTCATAACGCGTCAGTAAATAGACGCGTTTGTACTGATGTGACTTTCATAAATAGACGCATTTGCGCTGATGTGACGTTACAGCAACTAGCAAGTTGGCTTACTTTTGAAAGAAATAAAATAATTAGAAACAGTATCACTTACATTATAATATTTAATCGATTATTACTGAAAACAAAAAAAATAAAATCTTCCTGTACATATGCCCCCTTGCTATTCACCCCCCCCCCCCTTGCGACCCTTGGTTGTAAGATTCGTGGGGGGGGGTGTAGTTACACGGGGGATGCTCACAAGGGAAGTAGATGAACCCCCCTCCCCTCCCTGGGGAGAGAGGGGGGCCTGTCACTTGGTCTGAGACGTTGATGACATTTTATGTCGCCTGTCAACTGGTCTTTCTGTGACTGCTACAGACTGTAGATTATATATATATATATATATATATTGATAAAATTTTGTGCTTTTTAAATTTTATTTAAGAAACGTATGAAGCAAGAAATTAGAGATGAAATAAATAGAATATAATCGACATATGTTGACATTTAGTAAAGTCATTAAAAGTTGTTGTAAACTGAATTACTGTGGCCTTGACATTTGTCTGCTGTGACCTTGACCTGGTTGTCTGTGACCTTGTAGGCCAAGACAACTAAGAAGATAGTACTGAAGATGGAGTGTACTGAATGTAAAGTCCGTAAACAGTTGGCCATCAAGAGATGCAAACATTTTGAACTAGGGGGAGACAAGAAGAAAAAGGTATGTCTGTCTGTCTGTCTGTCTGTCTCTCTGTCTCACTGTCTCACTATCTGTTTCTGTTTGTCAGTCTGTCTGTCTGTCTCACTGTCCGTTTCTGTTTGCGTATCTCTCGATCTGTATCTCTCTGTCTGTCTGTGTATAACTCCACTTCTGAAGTCTCGTATTAGAGTCTAGTGTGATTCTTATTAATTCATTGATGCGCTGCACCCTTTAGTAAGACGATTAATTTGAAAGAAATAATTTGAATTTAATAATATGATTGTTGAATTTTAAATAGTTTTTGTATTTGTATTATTTATCTAATTTGCTGTCAATTTGTTGTCGATCTATTTTTGTAATATTAAGTCTTTACTATCTATTTATAGAATTCAAACTTTTGTTCATTTCAGGGACAAATGATTCAGTTTTAAATGAAAACTTCTTCATGGAGATTCCAAGCCCTGGGTTTTTCCATCTATATATAGAATAAGCTATTGACTGTGGGGGGGAGGGGGGTTTTTAACTTTTGATAAAAATTCAGGGAGTAAGAGGGAGAAGGGTGGTCGTTTAGAGAATAATTTGAAATTTGTAATTTTCTTTAAAAAATGGATCGAGTTGGTTTTGAAAATAAAGTTGTTAATGAGTTGTGTTTTAAGTAGATGATGATGATGATGATAAAATGATGATGATTTAATCATAATGATAATGATGATAATACATGAATGCCATCTTAAATGTTTGTGTTATTTCTTAAAATTACGAATAATACAAACGGTTAAATTAAACTAACAGTTTAAAAGTGAATTAAAAGCAATTTATTGTGAATGGCTGTTTCAAATGTGGTTTTTCCTCCAAGTTATAAAACCTATTGTGGTATAACCATAACATCGTGCGTATAACCATGATGTCTATCATGTAGCTGGTTAGAAATAGGTCTTACTAAAGGGCGCAGCAAGTACTGGTATCAATTTTTAAATTTTGCTTGCCCTGTCATTTGAGTCCAAATGAGTAGCATTTGTTTTAAGAGCTTTCGCTCATCACTTGGTTTATACACACACGCACACACACAGTTTATAGAATAGATGCATTTGTGCTGATGTGACGTTTAATGCTACATGTACTGCATATATCCTCTTTATAGTGCGACAGTAACTGAATCGGTTGCCGTTTGTGCTGATGTGACGTTAAAGATCAGGATTTCTCAGGGGGTGGAGGGTCGGCAGGGTGAGAGGGGGGTGAGTTGAAAGTTATCGCTTGCTGCACCCTTTAGTCTGACATCCTGATAGACAGACAGACGTACACTTGCTGATGTGTACAGTGTACTGTTAGTTCTTTGTGTACCATTAGTACAGAGTCTGAATAGATATAGAATTATTTCTATTAGAATTTATTTCTATTTAGAATTAAATACAGAATTTTCATGTGAGGTCAGAATATAGTCTAGTAAGTCTATTTCTAACACTAATAAATCCTAGTTCTAACCCTAATATCTAATTCTAACTCTGTTAAACCTTAATTCTAACCCTAATAAGCACTAAATCTAACGCTAAGTAACTATAACTAAACCTAAAACCATATTTATCTTTAATTCTAACCCTAATTCTAACCCCAATAATCCTAAACCATATTAACACTAATTCTAACCCTAATCCCAACTTGTTAATATTTACAATTATGCAATTAAAATCATGCAAATTCATAAATTAGTAGGCCTGGTGAACTTGAACTTTCCGTTTAGTACTTACTAACCTTTGACCTTTACGTGCTGAACTACATGACCTTTGACCCGAGCAGGTCAACAGTTGACCCAAAATGCTTCTAAAATTGCGACTGCAGAGACAGTAGATGAGAAAATTGACAGCAGAATTGAACGTGACGAATACATTGCTGATATTAGCCATATAACGTCTGTAGAAAGACAATTAAAATAACTTTTTAACATCACATCAGCACAAATAGGTAGTAGACCTACTTTAGACATTCGGATTCAAGAAAGTGTCAACTAACGTGTAGAGTTTGTTGCTTAACGTCACATCAGCACAAATCGCTATTTAGTGATAAGCTGTAAAGCGTCTGAGTATGGACCAAGTGATGAGTGAACGCTTCAACCAGGTGGCTTATCTGATATTGCATTGCTCCGTGTGTATTCTTAACCATTCCGTCCGATATTTGCGTTGATCAGACGCACTAGTCATTCTTATATACCTGACGTTTTCTATAAAATACCTGGCGTATTCAATAAAATACCTGGCGTTTTCTATCTGGCTCTCGCCCCCCCACTCCTGCATGGCCCATAATAAATGTGACGTCATCGCCATGACGTTGCAGACGACAAAGACGACGACGACAACGATGACGGTCACTGTAACGCTGCGGTTGTTCAGGGGGTCGCCATTACCCCCCGTCCCTGAAATTTAAAAAAAAAATACAAAAATTTCACTGAAATTAATCCTCTTAAAATTAAACTTTATATAATTTTTAATTTAAAATAACTTAATTATGTTATATAATAATATTAATAGTAAATATTTTGGTTAACGCCCTAACACCCCTCCCCCTTCCCCCAACTCAATCCCCCCACCCTATATTTTGACTCCCTAACCTAAACCCTGACCCTAAATAGCTAAGTTAAACAACAAAAAACAAACCTGTAGACACACAGCTGGACTGATGTTGAAAACTTCTATACCTCTGGCCACTCTTATTCAACGTCACAAGCAAACGGACATTCAGACAGACAAGCAGACAGACAGGCAGCAGGTACATGAAGACAAAGAAGAAGACAACCCTATAGAGAAGGGTGTATAGAGTTCCCCGCGCGTGAGGTTTCATCACAAAACGAAAATCACTCATCGATTCATCCACTAATTCGTATTCAAAGAAGCGAGGAAGTGTGATGATGAAGGAGGTGATGATGATGAGTGAGATAGAGAAGTAAGTTCTTCGCTAATTAATTAAATAATAGTGTAATTAACTAGTTAATTAATAATAATTTTATGGTTAGAGAATAAAATACTGGATAAAAAGTTTGCAATAAAATATCAAGCATATATCTCGTCTAAATTTTATTTAAATGTATTTAAATGTTAATTACCATTCATTATTAACAAAAAAAACGTTACGTTATTACGTTATACTTAACTATTTAAATTTAGATTAAAAGCAATTTGATTCAAATAAAATGTTTTTAAATCAATTTCGACTATTTTTACAGCCAAATTTAATACCTTAGTACACAAGCTAAGTGCTCGCAGCGGATGACATACAGCTATATATCTATCCATCGTCAGTAGAACTGTTAGCCAAGTGTCTGTCAACCGGAAGAAGTAAAGCAGGGGAAAGATCCACCGGAACAAGTAATGGTAGACGGCCGTATAGGCCGGCCATTCTATATAGCGTAGAGATCTATAATAAAATTTTAAAAAATAAAATAAAAAAATTATAAATGAGGGGGTATTTAACAATTATATTTTTTATCCCTAAGGTTAATTTTAACATAATAATTTGAAATATAGAGGTGGGGGGGGGGATAGTTCTATCTACCCCCAACTACAAAATAAACTGACGACCTTTTTAAGGTGTCATAGATTTTGATCGTCTTTCAGTCAAATTAATATAATCACATTAATATTTAATGATAAAAATAAAAAAGGCCTATATACAATTAATATTATAATAATTAGCGCGTCATTGGGAGAGTGTGAGGGGGGGGAGGTGGCTGAAACTCTAGTGACGCCATTGATAGTATTGAAGTTATACCTCAATTAATTCTCTTCAATATAATTAATAATTAATAATTAACTATAGATCAACAAGCTAAAATATATAGAACCCAAACCTGAGTAGAATAGAACAGATTAGAACGAGTGTATCTGCCAAGGCCAAGGCCTTTAGAACCAAGGTCGTCGTCAGCTGCCTACGATGAAGGTGAAGGACGAGTAGGGACAGAAGGTTACCTAGTATACCCAGGGCCGCGAGGGGGAGGGAGACCCAGACCTCGCAGACCATGCGAGCCCCCCTCAGGGCCCCGTCGGACGGGGGAGGGCCGCAGTGGGGGCAGGATAGGTTGTATGGGTGGAGGGAGGAGTTAGATTCTATGATAAAGGGCTCCATGAAATATTTGTTACAGTTTTCAGTTATTTAAATGTAAAATCAACTTGCATGCTGGTGGTCGTTTATTTTATAAATGTCTATATTTATCATTTCTTTACATATATACTTTATATGCGCTCAAAATTTAACAAATAATAAAAAATAGAGCAAAATAATGGAAGAGGGGA
>JAQIXG010005866.1:0-10963 GCA_034700105.1 Oconnorella tubifera
ATTTAAATCATATAAAGCTCGTTTAGACAATATTTTACAAATCTAAATACTTTCTATCAACTAATTTCTTCATGCTAGCTTAAACGATATAATGAAATTATTATCTATTTAAATCATAATAATTATTCCTTCCCCAAAAGAACAAATTTTAAATTTCAATCAAAACAAAGTTGCGTTTATTAAACCAACAGTATGTCAATTAATTAAAGCAGATTCAGACTTATAATGTCACTAATTAACTAATTAATCTCATAAATTTTATATCGTAGTATGTCTTTTTCTGTTGTACATTTGTTTTAGTAAATATGTTGAACAGGTTCAGCATCTGATAATGTATCATTACTTTATTCCTAGCTATGGCTGATTTCATCAGAGACGACTAGAAGGCTTAAGAAACTGTTGCATGAAGCTATTTAGTTCCATGCTTATCGTATCAGCTTTCTCTCTGTAATAACATAACAAGATACACTGATTATAAATTAAAATGTACCTTATATTTTTTATGCCAAAGAAGGATAAAATATTTTTAAAAATGCAATTCTTTTTAGCTAGTTACTTTATATCACAAAATGAAAAAGTAATTTATGACTCTTCCATAGAGGGAAGAATTAAATTCAAAAATAAATCAAAGAGTAATATGAAAAAAGACTAATAATATATATACCTTATTTATATACCTTATACTAAATTCTATATGTATATACTAATTATATGTCATCACAGTTTTTTGATCTGCAGAATAAGCACCCTATAAAAGGCTGCACAAATATATTGAAATACTAAATTCAACTGCAAAAACATATTTCAAACAAGATCTACAAAGGCTAGATTTAACAAACCTGAATGCTTTAGCAGTATCAATGAGCATATCAAGTCGAAGTATGGTTTCCAATTGGGTCTTAATAGTAGACTGCATGTCAACCTTAGAATCATCAACTTGATGACAAAGCTGTGTCAACTGAGAGTTCAATTCTCTGAGAAACAGAAAATACATTTGAGAAAAACATAAATTAATCAACCATTAAATTAACCCAAATTTTTACTGAGAGTCAACATAAAATTTAAGTTTTATACTTTACTTCTTCAGTATACAATATTTGAAAATATCTTATATTAAAATGCAACTTGATGCAATTATAACCACGACCCTAATCCTCCTTATAAAGTAAAACAATTATTTTGATACAGTAAATTGTGAGGTATATTGAAAGTAAAATAAAACTTTATTTCTTCTTTTTTATTTAACTATGCGTTGAGAGCAAAAATCAATAATATAAAACTCAAAGTTTTGACTTCTTTATACATTAAATTATTTGCATCAGTTCCTTAGATAATTTAAAATACTGTATAATCAAATAACACACTTTAGATGCACTTAATTACTCAAATCCAAAATGAGCAAATCTTTTAAAAGTATAGAATTAATATTAAATATAACACACTTTTAAAAATTAAATACCTTCTCAAGATACCAACATTTTAGTTTTGAACGATATATTAAACTCTAAATACAACCAAGACAGACAAAACCAGTAAAGTTTTGTTAAAACTTTGCTTATAAAATATCGTTTAGCTTATTTATGACTCAATACTTACTGTTGAACTTGACTACTGCAATTGCTGCTAGCTAGATCTACGACCATACTTAATCTGCTGCCTACATACTCGACATACTGTCTACGAAAGGCTTCCTCTTTAGCCTTCGTAGTCCAAGTAAGGCGTTCATACGCGTAAATTAATCCATAGATGGAGCCACAGATCGCAATCACTCGCCATCCTATTGCTTTGCCAACCTTAAGAAAGAACAATTTATCAAAATCAATGTCTAAAACAAAACATCAAACACACATCAAAATTAAAACATCAACATCGAAATCTTGTGCTGACAGTGATAATGAATTGATAAATTAAGATAACAGATGCTAACTTTTATGAAATTAATGGAATTGTTAATAAGTATTTTAATAATCTTGTCAATCAAGATTATTAAATCTAAAAATCTAAAATTAACTCACTATTCACTATTTACTATGAACTAGGACTATTTGGGAAAAATTTATTAAGTTGCATAATGCCAAATCGGCCTGAAAATAATATTTAATTACGGATCAATTTATCGATCAATTTATACAGGAATTAAATACAAAAATGACTACCACTTCAAGACAAAGAAGAATGAAATTTAAAGAACAAGATTTCTCAACATTTAGCAATCAAATTTAGATCCTAATGCGAATTATTTTTTAAGTCTATTTCTCTGGAATGCCACTCTAATTCTATATTGCTTTAACTGATATATTAACTAACATAAATAAATACTTTTATAAAGACCAAGTACGCTAAAGTACTTACAAGCGTGATGATAGCTAGTGTACTGACTGTAGTACTTGAGTACACAGTACTGAAGGCACTTACGCAAGTGACCATCATTTCAGACTGAGGTTGCTGTGCTGCAAACATTTTTGTCGCTTCATCAAAACTTCCCCCTTTTTGAGACATCTGGGTAAAATACGGGAAAAAATACAGTAAGAAAAAACAACGTATAACAAAATATCAATACAAACAATCAATAATTATTGATATTCTACTAATATTGATTCATTGTTTTTATAATATCTTAGAATAATAAATTTCATTTCACATTATCTTCTACAAAACCAATACAGAAAATAAAAAGTAAAATAAAATAAATTTCTTCAATAAAATAATGCAGAAATAACTAGTTACATGGTTGGTTAGCGGGCTACCACGACGTCTCATGAATCGATTGATGAGCATACCGATACCGAGAGAAAAACGAAATTCGATGTCTTCAGTAAAATCAGCGCAAAGTCCAGGACAGTCCAAATGATAGGACATGTCAAAGTCTCTTGCCCTGGTAAAACCCAGAGACATCGGCTGCTTAGGATCAGGTATCAACACTAACAATTCGTCTGTGCGTTGATGGATGGAAAAATATACAAGTTTTTCATACGTTTTATAGAATCATTTAGCAAATAGATCGAGTTAATAATAGTGATAGTTTATAGTTGCTTATTATTGAAAATTCATCAAAATAATTAAAATTTTGTCAAGACAAAACTGGATGATTGGTGTGAGATTAAAAGGCGATGATACACTGTGAACTGAGCATGTTGCGCGTTGAAATTAAGCGAATTGAATATTTGTAATAAAGTGAAGCAACAATTTAACTGGGGAATGATAAGGCCAGCATATATAAAGCTAAAACTCAGAATGTCTGTCATTAGTTAATATTATAAGAAAGTCTCAAGCGTGATAGTCAGTTAGCAGAAAATTCATCTACTAAAACATTATGTTATAGATTCAAATCTGTTAGAATCTTATACATAAGTCATTGGGTGATGAAGAACAATGCCTTTTTGCCACTTTAATTTTTATCCACATTGCTTTTATTTTGCCTAACCTGCCAATTATAGAGAACAGAACCGTATTAAATCTACCACTCACCGATACCATTCAAATATACCATACCATAAATATACCATTCAAATATACCATACCACAAATATACCATTCAAATATACCATACATGCAATAGTTATTTGAAAATTTAATTATACTGTATATATTATAGAAATAAGATTGAAACTGTTTTTAATAACAAGGAAGTATACAAACCTTGCATGTGTTGGATAGAGCTTGTAATGACGTTCTGAACATATCCTGAACAACGAACGTGTAAGTTACGACTTAGACATTCTTCAACGTGATAATGTAACTCCTAAATGAATATTATCTTGTTTTGTTAGACAACAAATGATGTTATCAAACTAACAGAGCATAGCAGCAAAAGCTGTGCCCTGTAAATTTATATCATTATGAGCAGAAAAATAGAAACAAGCAGACAATAACTCTTAACAAAATAACTTTCTTTCAATTATGATGATATTATACAGTATGCGGATGTTTCGTCAATGAACTGTTCATCAAAGATATTTGTTATGTTCAGGGTGAGTTTTAATGTTAAGGTTCGGGTTAGGAGTTATTAGAATCATCCGTTACAAAAACAGGTTTTAACGAACAGTCCGCTGACGAATCGTCCTAGAACCTATTATACAAAAAGATAAAAATATCTAAAACAAAACTACCCCATCAACCTTTTTATAAAAAGCTAAAGCTGCTGGATCCGGATCAAAAGGTCGATCAAACTCAACCAAAACATTATATAATCGTCGTATTTCATCAGTCAATGCACCAGCCATCTAAACAAACCGTTTCTTTGTTAATTTCAATCTTGTCAAAGAGATAGCTCAGTCGATAAAGTTGATTCAATTCCCGCAATGATTAAAATAACTTTAATAAAAACAACCAAAATAGGGAACAGATTTTGGAAAATATTTTAATAAATATAACTCACTGCAACTTACTGATGCCTTAGTAAACTAGTTGTTTAATCAAACAGGGCATTACGCTGTGTGAGTGGAAACATATTGAAATTGTTTCTAAATGGCATTTTAGTGTTTTGGAACAAACATGAACACCAAAGAGTGTCATTTTGGTTATACAAACTGCCATGTAGATTATATAATTAATGCATTAGTGCAATTTTAGGTAAATAATAAAGGATTTTAAATTTATAGCTACATTTGAGGCATCACTCATGAAAGCAATCTAAGTGATAATGAAATAAATTATTACTTAAATACTCATGAAAGTAATCCAGACATTGAACTAAAATTTAGGCAAAATTGACTGCATAACAAGCCTGATTCTTTAGCTCCACAGTAGCTTCTACAATATCTTGTCTAAGTAGTTTAGTCACATTAGATAACTGTTGTTCAGTGTAATCAAGCTGAGCTTTCATTTCATCAAATAATGTCTGCAACTCGCAACTGAAATCATAAAACATTAAACTTACATTATACTACCAATAACTATTTTGTTCAAACTGATCAACGAAATTAAAAATAATACCAACAAATCTAGACACGCAGCATAAAAAATGTACTTTAAGCCAATATATGCATCAATATAAAGTACATAAACGACCAATTTATTTATATCCATGTGGGTTTTCATATACACAAACTATATAAAGAATAACACAAAAAACAAAAGTACAGTATCACTGAAGAGACAAGCGCGTCTGATCAACGAAAATCACACTGGGACTCAAACCCAGAAGCTCATGATTTTAAGTGCAATGCACTAACCACACCACCTCAATCTCCACACAGATTGTGGTGATATTTCTAGCAATTTCTTCTGAAATCGTTAAATTTTTTCTAAATTCACAACTATAACAACCAAATAATAGAATACATTAATTTTTACTACATCGATATTAAATCCTCCTTAAATTTTATAACACCTTACAACATAACAGAAGCAATTAATGACATACAGGATATAATGTTTAAAAGCCATTAGATATTACAAACAATTACTCCGTGATATTACCGTTTCTGGGTAGAAGAAGTGAAGACATCATTCCAAATATCCTTGACATCACTAGTAATCATCTGACCACTGGCTGTGTGCTGGGCAAACTTAGTCTCTAGTGCTGCGTATGATATGCATTCCTGATTGCAAGAAATTAATCAAATTGGTTTCGTGACGAATTAAAATAGTAAGGGCTATATAATATTGCATCATTTATACACTTGTACCAGAAACTGAATTTAGAGCACAAATTTCAAATTTCATTTGTTTTCCAATAATTTATTGACTTAGAGAATCTTGTTAGAAAGGCTAAAAATTAAGAGATACATATTCAATATCATTGGTGATTGATAGTCTAGACTTGAAGTATTTATACGCTTAATGAACATTGTAATATAAATTGATCAGCAAATCAATAAAAAAACCAATCACTCAATCAACTAATCGATTAGTCAAGTAATTAACTACAGCGATTGATTGCAATTAATAAATCAATACACCAATCAATGCATCAATTAATCAATAAATATACTAATCAATCTACCAATCCATCAATCACTCATTCATTCAATCAACCAAACAATAAATCAATCAATCACACAATAATCAATCAACATCAATACTCATTCAAAAATCAAACAATAATAACCAATCAATATTCAATAATCAATCAATAATCAAGTCATAATCAAAAATCAATCAACATACCTCAAATTTCTTTTCGAAATTAGCAAACTCAAAGATCCTATTCTGGAATCCTTCCAGATTTGGCATGACGGGAGTCCCTGACCTTGAATCGACCCCGCAAGACCTCAAGGTCTCCAAGGCCGACACAAAGAAGACTCTGTCCTCAGCCTCATGGCTGTCCATGACCCCCAGCTCCGTAGTTAAAAACTCTACATCTCGTTCCAAATGTTGCTGCTTTACCTTTATGTAAAAACGCAACAAAACGTGTAAATCTATAAAATATATCTGTCAGAATTAAGTGAATGGAATCAACACAGCGCATCACATAATTTTCTTTTAGGAATGACAGAGCGCAGAATATAAAGCGTGAAGCAATTCGCATACATACTCGTATAAACATGCATTTCATTTGCGATTAAATCATTAATTTATTTCTAAGCGTATTCCTTAAAGTAATATCACCATACGAAACTTTTTGATTCACTGATGATGTTTCAGTTACATAACATATCAATGGACACAAGATAAAATTAAGCCATGAAATCAAAGTTACAAATTACCTAAAGTACAAAGTATACACGGCTCTAACGATTTTATGATTATTTTCAGAGAATGATAAAATAATGACACTAAACTGCTACTTTTAACAATTAAATCTACAATTTATTTATAATTATTTATACTTATAATTTAAAAAAAAAAAAACTGTATACTTATTACTATCATTTGAAATAAATAATTTTTTTACTTCGTGCATCATTTCTGGTTCGCTTGCCGAGGCGTCCCAACGATTGTTTAAAATAAAGACGTTAGGTTTTGACAGACGAGTGCTGACTTTATGAAAGAAATTCTTTTCCTGATTAAAAAACAATAAGTTTAATAAAATAACAACATTTAGAACGCCTTGCAACAAATTCAATCATAAATTTATTCATTTAGAGAACTGTATAATTCGGTTTATCTCAGCTAAATAAAATCTTATAAAGTAAAAAATGTTAAAAAAATAATTTAATATTACTGAGTAACATTGTTAAATTAAACTTCTTAAATTTAACGCATTAAATTGTTAATTAATTAAATAATTATATTTACGATATAACAATATAAATATTCATCTCAGAATAAAACAGTAATACGATGCAAATATTAACTAAGATTGCGCAAAATACTAAATAAATTTACAGAATTTAATCAAATTTAATTTTGTTTATAACAACATATATACGACATTCAAATTAAGTCTATTTATAATTTTACCGTTTGCATTAAAGTCGACTCGGCATTGACTACAAGCACAAAGACGTCTGCATCCATACAGAATTTATCAATCCATCGATCCATGTTAGGCGACATATCTATGCCAGGACTAGATAACATGATAACACAGGATATTATAATGATACCGTAGATTATAATAATAGTCTACAGTATAATCAATTTAATGATACCCTATATTATAATGATACCTAAAGTCTAATTATACGAATAGTCTACTGATACCTAGAGAGTCTAATTGCAAATTCTATGGATTTGCCATAATGAGATATACTTTAAAATAACTTTAAAATCTAATTCCATTCAATTATTTTTAAAAGTTGGAACCTTAATTCAAATAAATGTTTAAATCTGCTTAAAATCTAATATGAAATAATTCGAGTTAAAATAATCAGTGATTTATATATTTAATATTAAAATAATTTTTATAATGTCAAAACAAATACTCTAAAATAATTTTTATATAAGATCGAGTATAATAATAATATTAGATTCATATTCATACAAGTTAAAATTCCTTTTAAAATATTACATGAAATATTACATTATATTCATTTTAACATATAAAAACAAAACTAAAAATCATTCGATTTAAGTATTTAAACTTTGAAGCTAACCGACCTATCGACAAAAACTACGTCTTCTTTTAGTAGTCTACATTTGGCACTGGGCCAACATATTCGTACAAGACTGTCCGGGTCTAGTTTTACTTTACTGAGCGCATTCGCTAAATGACTGACCGACTAAAACGCATTAAATTTACTAGATTGCAAAAAATACTTCGTATAATTTTAAAGCTAAATCTTGAAAGAAGATATTTAACATGCATCTTATATATTATACATACAATAAATATCATTTTTAATTTTTATACGGTTATCGGATAATGCATCAGTTATTTCACTTCTATTCAGAAATATTTATTGCTTCATTCGATAGAAATAACTATAACGAATACTGTCAAGGCTCGTTAGAGAAGTAGTTAGAGTGCTGGATTCTAAATCGATAGGTCCAGGTTCGAATCCCGGATAGCTCAACATTTTCTCAAACTAACTGCACCATTTAGTAAGACATTCAAATTGACAGCTACGTCTTCGACATCATTCATATAATATGATAATCCAGACGTTAAAAGTAACCTTAACTAAGTACTACTTGTAATAAACTAGACTTGTTTATTAGTAACTGAGAATTAAATTTTTATCTTTTTCGTACCTGGACATTTAGTTTTTGTTGTGGATCATCATCCGTTACAATAAATGCTTCGCTTGAATCGGTTCCTTCAACTTGTACGAAACAATTAGTAGTATGACCGAGCCCACTAGGTAGTATCTTATTCTTAAGCATGGCATTTATTACTGTGCTTTTACCATTAGATGTTCTAATTAAATGAAAATATATATATCGCATTCAAAAATCCAAAAAAATCCAATCATAAACTGATAATAAAATATTTAAGATAATGTTGAACGATTTTAATAAAAATACAACCTTAACTTTTTAACTGTTTATAATATGATTGTTTAGTATTTAAACATGATGCATAATAAAATATATGATTATTGTAATTTGTTGTGATAATATAAATACATAATCAAATTAACTCTAACAATTTAGATTCATTAATTAATTTACATTCTGTCAGACAAATTTTTATTTGCAATACTCATTAAACTATATTAACTTTTATATTGCTTTTATTATATTAACTTTCTATTGCTTTTACTATGTCATTCTCTATGCTATTGCTATTCTCTATATTGAATTAAAGGAACACATTGTAAAAGCCATCATTTAAATTGTCTTTAACTGTTTTTGTACTATCATTAAATTTTCATATGATTAACATAAAATTAAGATCTCCAATTAACTTATAAATTCAATTTTATCAAATTTTATCTAAATTTTTGAATACCTTCCAAAGAAAACAACTTTCATTCGATCTCGTTTTAAGATTTCTAGGACACCGGATGTTTTCTCAACATAATTCTGCAGAAGATCTTTACGTTCTTCTGAAAGCAGACCTTCCTCCACCCTCACTGCCTCTGATGATCAAAGGCATCAAATAAAATTAAATTAGGAATAAATAAAAAATGGATTATAAAAAGCGACAAGTGCAAATCTTATAAATTATAGAAAAGACACAAAAAATAGTAAATAATTAATGAAAGTTAAAAAGAAGCTAATAAATCATACAGAAATATTAACTCACCGGTAACCAGTCTATTACTCTCACAGATATAAGTATAGATCTCGTCGAAAATGTCTGAAATGCAGTTCTTAGCATGACCGAAAAGTTTCAAGGGAGAGTTACTAGCAGCCGAGCTGCCAGGCACCGTGCCTGGTTTAACGTACCCAGACATAGCTATTTCATTCTGCCGATGAATCTAACGTCATTTTATTTCATAAAATATGCTTTGATATTTGTAAGGATAATTTTGCATTTTCTTCAGAAAATTGTTCAGATATATATTAGCAAGATATAATAATGAGAGGCTATGTATAAAATATAATTTTACGACCAGATCTTTGATGTAAAGCCGTTAAAACAGAATGACCTCAATCGGGTTAAACAGCATGACTTATATGCAATATAATTAAATTTAACTCAAATGTAATTTTATTATCAATAAATTAAACAATAAAATTAGAAATATTTATAAATTAAATAAACAATCAACGATTTAGTTAATTCGTTTAAAATATTAATTAATTAAAGTTTAATTAATTAAATCAATAATAAAATAAATCAACATACTTTGATGATCTATCCTTGACATTTAAAGATGTAAACTGTGTTTGATTTCAATCTAATAATAATTGAATGAGAACAAATGTGTTTTTACTGCATAATATTATCATTTAAGCTGAATCTATATTATAATAAATTTACGAAATATTATCTATAATAAATTAGTCTAATTAATTAGTTATCTAATTAATTAGCTAAGCTATAAAAGTTTTAATTTTATCAACTATTAAAACATTCATATCACAGTATTCATTTATTGCCTTATTACTAGAATTAAATTTTAAAATACTGTAATACAGCCAGCATTTATAATTTAACTACATAAATATTCAATATTATTAAATAGATTCACATATTTATTAAAGTATATACAAGACAGTAAATGCAATGACTAATATTAATTAGTCATTGTCCCCACAACAGCCAGAGCGTACCCTCTCTGTATCGCAATGTCAAGTCTCTGCCTCAAGAAACCAGACGATCTCTGATCTCCTGTGATGACGTCCTGTGCTACGCTTACATGCCAACCCATGGTGACCATTTTCATGGACTTCAGCGCCACAAATGCAACGACGGGGACCCAAAGTGGGGCGCCTAGACGCAGCCCCACAGCAACACGAAGTTCATCATTGGGTGATTCCATGTTAACTCAACCAATTTTGGAAAAAGTTCCCGGGTGACCATTTTTGATTTGGCTAATTTTTTTACCTAGTTATCTATATTATTCTGACATATTATTCCCAAAATCTTAGTGCTCTATTCCTATTGATTCCCGAGATATAAGACGTTTTGTGACTAGGGGGTCGGCCGTTTTTTGTCGCGTTTTTAAAAACGCTGTCAAAAACG
>JAQIXG010005867.1:0-10962 GCA_034700105.1 Oconnorella tubifera
GCAGTATATTATTACAAAAATATATTTATATATATAAATATATATATATTATGTATATACTAAAACTGAAAACATTAAAATCCATATAAATATACTATATTATAATAAATTAACATATACACAAAAACCAAACGCTACACTTTAAAATCTCAATAAGTCAATGGAATGCAAGAAAATGCATCGAAAAGAACAATTACGAAAAAAAATGCAACCTCTGTAGACTAAACTGATAAAATGCAAAATTTGTTCAGATTCTAAACCTTTCCCTAATACAAACTACACAAATTATAAACAAATTCTAAAAATAAAATAAATTAGCAAAAATTAAACTACCATCACCTTAAATTAATTAATTTATATACATTAATATTTGAATGAATTAATCTATCAATAAATATATAGATATAAAAATAAAAATAACAATTGATAAATAATTATGAAATAAGACAAAATAAACAGATAAAAAGCAATTATGACTAAACAAAATCAAATGATGAACGAAAAGAGATTTTAAGACACAAAAAAGGGACACCGAATAAATACAATTAAATAAATACGATCAAATAAATACAAATAAATAAATAATACGTAATTAAATAAATAAGATACAATAACAAGAGACTAGTACTTAAAGTGATAAAGTGACATTTAATAAAGTGACATTTTTTTAAGTGACAAAGTGACATTTAATTAAGTGACAAAGTGACATTTAATAGAGTGACAAAGTGACTAGTCTTCAATAAAATACTGTTAAAAAGCTGATTCAAGAAATTTATATTCTAAAATTATAGCCATAGCTCATGGTCATCAATAATGAATAATTATATCCATAGGGCATGGTTATGAATAATGAGAAATTATATCCATAGTGCATGGTCATGAATAATGACAAATTATATTCATAGTGCATGGTCATCGATAATGAATAATTATAACCATAGCGCTTGGTCATCAATAATTATATTTGCTTACAACGCTAAACTTAACCCTAACCCTAATTTGATGAAATTACATTTATGTCAAAAAGAGAAACAGTGAAACGACGCTAGATATCTTCAAGCTGCAGTCGTTTCTACAGAAACGATACTTCGTTCATCTACGCTAGACATCGACTGCATTTCTTCTTTTTGCGTTTCATCTTCTTTTTGCGTTTCTACTTTTTCTTTACCGTCCGATATCACAGTGTTTCTGATTTCTTTAAATAGAAACAGAATAAAATCTAAATATCGATTCTAATACAAAAACGTCAATTTATAAATTCTAATACAATTGTCTAATTAATATATAATTCTAATTAAAATATATATAATTATAATAAATATATATAATTATCATTCTAAGTAATATAATTATTATTAAAATAGAAATAAAAATGCAATTTAAACAATAATTTAAATAATATTGCAAATAAAATACGCGCGACGAAAATTAAAAATCTTATTATAAAAGTTATTAAAATAAAAAAAAAATGTACCGGATTTTTCTGTTGATAAGCCGGGGGTGAGCAGTGGGGGGGTGGGGGAGGGGGTGAGGGGGGCGGGGGAGGGGGCGGACCTTTTACTGAGAAGACTGTTAAAGAACTGGGACAGCACCCCCGTGTCACTAGGTGTGGACGTTAATTTAGCCGAATCTACCTAAAAAGTACAAAAATTACATAAATACTATAAAATAATTTAATAAAAATAAAGATAAAAATGATTGTTTTTGTAAAAAAGCATTTTATACAAGCATAATTATAAGTATCGAAGCTCATTGATCATAAGGTTAGAGCGCTGGTCTCGGACGCGACAGGTCCAGGTTCAAATTCCGGATAGATCGCTATCTCTCTAACTTGTTGCACCCTTTAGTTAGACGCTTAAATTGACAACTAAGTTATTTCACAAGAGGAGTCTAGTTACTTTTTTTGTAGGAGTGACAGGATTAGGGTTAGGGTTCGACCCCCCTCTCATGACAAGCTTAGCCAGTCCCACGGGGGTGGGGGTCTTAGGTGGGGGGTCCTAAAAATAAAAAACCGCTCTGTTTAAATAAATGTCGTCATTTTATTTGTCAAGAAATCGTTAAAATCAAAAATTACATCAAGCACTAAATGCAAATAATGAAAAACACATTGCTAATAAAATAATCAAACTCTATTTTTATTTATTATTATATTTGGTTAAATAACCCTCCTCCCCTCACCCCTCTAATTCTATACTTCCTGCTTACAGAACAAAAAAATTAAAATTAATTTACAAAATTCTCCCTTAATTTCAATTTAAAACCTAACCCCCCTCCCTTATATCAGCCCCCTTTCTAACCCAAACCCCCTCCTTAATTTTATAATCTAACACCCCCCACCCCCCTCCCCAGGAAATACCTTGATAGCGGTACTAGGAGGGGGTGATTTAGCGATCACGGATTGAATTTTACTCAAAAATATTTGTTCCTCATCGGCTAAAATCTCAGCTTCGCCCCGTTGTGCTAGCTAGAGACAGAAAAAACACAAAAAATTCCGAGTAGAAATAAAAATTCGAATAGAATAGCAATAATAATAGAATTAAAAATAAATAAACGATTCTAATAGAAATAAAAACTTGAGAAAATTCTAGAATTCTTTCGAATTAGAAAATGTTGGTTAAGTGTTATGGATAGATATCGCACTGACCTTCTTTGCGATTGGTCGATTGATGACCTCGTTAAATGGGTCAGTAGGTCGCATATCAGCTAGGCCTTCGTTGAGTATAGCTATTAGCTTATCACTGTCCCAGCCTGAAGGCCTAAATCAATCAATCGATCAATCGATCAATCAATCAATCGATCAATAGACAAATCAGTTAGTAAATCAGTCATTTAATTAATCCATCATTCTATCATCAATTTTAACGAAAATAAACTATTATTTCTCTAATGAATTAAATTGAACATCACAATATTTCAATGAAAACTCATCGAATTGAAATTTATCATAAACTTCACAACAATAAAAAAAAACTGACACAAAAATGGCCGTCCTATCCAAGATGGCCGCCCGATGACTAAATGGGAAACCAAAGATCCTGTGCGTGATATATTCGTAGAGGAGGGAACAGTTCTTGTTCTCTTTCACTGACGTGTAAAACAATGCAGCGCCGTCTTATAAACGCTAGTTAAGAAAACGATACAAAAATGACAGTGAAAAGATTAAACGTCACATCAGCACAAAGAGATAATAAAGTAAATATAAAGTCACATCAGCACGAAAGAATATATAAATTATGAAGTGAATTCACATATATAGAAGGATTAACTACAAAACTAACACTGAAGACATTTAACTGAATTTACGTCACATCAAATTTGATAAGTTATGGAGTGAATTCGTATTAATAGATCGACTAGCTACAAAACCGATACTAAAGAGATTAAACGGAATAAAGATTTGATTGTTACTTAACGTCACATCAGCACAAAATTATCGACTAAATGAATAGAAATATTTCAATTAAAATAAAGAAAAAAAATTCAAATTTTCAAAAGGATACAGCGCAAGCAGAATTTTCGTACGTGCATTTGAACGAAGTCAAAATGTGCATCTTTGTACTCATAATCACGCTCTAGTGAATCTACAGCATCGCTCTACAAAGTAAATAACAAGACGTCACATCAGCACAAACTACTCTGTTTAATCAGCAGATGATGATTTCATATTTAAATATTTACTTCTTATAAAATAAATACTGAAATAAACAAATAAATGGATGAATAGAGAGACAATGACATGGAAAAACAAACGCAAAGATAAACACAAAGACAACCACACAAACAACCACAGACCTTCGTTAAAACCACCACAATGGGAATCCCCAGGTTATGCGTCAGCGTGTTTTCCCCCAATGGGGGGAATTCCACTTCGCTTAAATCTGCAGCCTGGTGAACGCCGACTGAACTAATCCGTCTAGCCATCTGGTGAATAGCGGCTGAACTGACCCGTCTTTGGGCCGCAGCCGTCGTAGAAGGGTCAGCTGCGGGGTCCGGCTCTGTGTACTCTTGAAACTGTCGCACGACTAAAAAAATTAAGTCAAACGTCACATCAGCACAATTTAATGTAAACTGGATTCGCAGAAACTAAATAATGAGTCAGCATTAGCATGGCAATTTTTCTTTGGGAATAAGAGGGGGGAGCGAATGAAGAGAGGGGGAGAGAGAATGACAAAGGGGGGCATATAAAACTTGAACTGTTTTTAGTTCAAAGGCAAAAAATTGATTATATATTAAATGTATTTCACATTTTTCCATAAATTGCATCAAAAATGATGTGATGTATTTTCACGTACGTTTTTCTTCCAAATCACGTTTCACGTCTTTGGACACTTTCAGTCTCTTCACATGTGTGGCCAGGGCCTCTGTCCATCGCTGGAGGGTGTCAAGGACGTCCCAGGGGGCCGCCAAGGAGGCCACCAGCAGGACCAGGGTGTGGGGGTAGGTCTCTTCAGTCAAGGCAAACTTCAAGGACCCCCTGTGGTAGGGGTCCCCGTCAACTACCCAGGCCCCCAGACGGGTTTGATCTGAGGGGGGCAAGATACAAATATTTAACAGAAACGGATAACATAAAAAGACATGACAAAACAGTGCACACATTCATTAAATAACCCTGACTAACTCTAAACCAAACCCTAACATTAACTTCAATCCTACCCCTAACACAAATCCTATCCGTAACACAAATCCTATCCCTAAGAATTAATAGTCGGAGTTTAGTTGATTTGTTGAGATGAGGGTCATGGTCAACCGTTTTGATGGGTCAACAAGACGTTTATAATAAAATCACAGATTTTAACAGATAAAAATTTCATATAAAAGACCCCCTTGCATATAAATGGAGGCCCTCTATTTAAATCCCATCACTTACCATCCCTATACTCATCTTTAACACTGATATAGAGATACTCTAATCCTGATCCTTTTCTTGTTTCTTCAATCCCCTGCAGTCGAGCCACAAGGGAAGTCTTCCCCGTTTCATTATCACCTGAGAAACGAAAGAAATGAAAAAAAAGAGAAATAAACTAAAAGTTTAATTAATTTTATAGTGGGGGGGAGGGGGAATACTATACCACCCCTCCCCCACTAACTCTCTCTCTCACCCAGTGAAATATTAGAAATTAGAAACAAATTTAAGAGAAAATAATGCAAATTTGATTAATTTTGTTATTTACAGTAAATTAGATGTAGTTTGTAGAGAAATAAATGAATATACCCAATACTAGAATATTCTTAGGGGAAGATAGATTTGTCTGAGAACTGGATTGGATTTCTGCCAAAATATCGATCCTAGCAAATCAAACATTACAGAAACATTTTACTTTATTAATTAATCGATTGGTAACATTTTATGCAAAACAAACTTTTACAGTTTTATTAAAACAATTTAATTTTCTTTGCACAGTTATAAAATCAACTATAATTGTCTGCAGGAACAAATATTCCATTCACCATGTCTGCAGAATCAAATATTGACTCCAGGTGAGTATTATACTAATCATTTGTTGCACCCTTTAGTAAACCGCTAAATTTAACCACTACGTCTTTGACATCGTCTTTTAACGTTAAAACTGACGTTAAATTCAAGTAATTTACCAAAGATTGGCGCTGGGGTCGTCCCTTCCTGAATAATTTTCTGCATTTTCATCGATCAATTTCAACTCGGGCATTTTTGTCGAATTCTATTTATAGACTATGACGTAATGAGGCTATTTATAGAATATAACGTCATAGGCATGTGCGCGCCGCATAATTCTAATCTGATGATAAATTGAATCTTTTTAGATTCAAATCTTAAGGTTTTTTCCTAAATAAGTTATATAATTGGTGACAAAATTTAGTCTGAAATGATATCATTTTATAATTGATTAAAATAAGATAAACCCGAATTATAACAAAACTCAATTACACATATACATAACATTATTCACGTCATAAATTACTTCAAATTACACAAAAAAGTGACAAAGTACTACAAATTATCACTTGCAGACGTTAATTGTTTAACGTTCATTAATTATCAATTACAGTTACTAAATTACTAATTAATATAGTACGCAGTTCATGTACGTTTACATATAGTACACATAGTACGCAGGCTCCATTGTGAAAAACTAAAACTGAACAAATTTGTACTTTTTATTCTATAAAAATATTATTTATGATGCTAGAGTCCGCAAAGTCCTGACCAATCAACTAAAACCAGCATTCGCTTCCACTGTTACCACGCACGACTTTTTCTGCCTATTTTTATTCTTTTGACGCCGTTTTTGTTCTTTCAGAGTTTCAGCGGGGGGAGGGGGTACCAGTCCGTCAGTTAGGGAGTAGTAAACAATGGTCGAATCGGGGTCTACGAACCCCAGCAGCACCCTGAAAATTACGTAAAATTTATCATATTTAATGATAATATTTAGTAAAAATGATGACATCATATTTAAAGTAACGCATCACACAATGATGATACTGATTAGATAAATATAAATACGCAAAGTAAATATTGAAACCTATACTGTATAATAACTTGTATATCGCCTTAATTACTTCAAATTGCATTGCTATAGTTAAATGATAAAATCTAGCATAAATATTAAAACGTTATAATTACTTTGAGACGTTGAATTGGTTATTTAGAAGAGAGAGAATATGTAACATTTCTTGCGTAGATAATGAAGAACTGATACAAGAAGGAAGAACAATGTGACGTTGTTCAGTTTGTCTCGGATGCCCAGAAATAACTGTTCGTTTTAAGTCGATAACGGGGCAAAACTGTACTTCATGCCAACCCTTTTCTGACGGAAGATAAATAACAGTTTCATATCCAGTTAAATGTATTAATTCCATATTTAATCATAAAAACTGAAGAGTTTTGAAGAAAGTTGATATAAAAACTATATAGTATAGTTATATCTATGCTTTCTGTATACATATCCAATATCTACAGTAAAGTTATAAATATTGTTTTATATCTTTAAACAGAATTAACTTCAACGAATAAAGTAATTTATAATTATGAGCAGAATATTGAATGTTATGAGCAGGGGGGTAGCATATTGATTACAAACGAAATTTCAATTTATATGTAATTCAATAGTTTATTCTTCGAATAATAAAATTCTTACTTTCGATTAAATCAATATAAGTAAGGAAGGTTATGTAGATTTCCTCCCTCGTCTCAAAACCGAACGATTTTAGACGAATATACTGAAAGAAAAAACACAAATTCAGATATTTTATACTTTGAAATAAAAGACGATTTTTTTTACGAGACCAGGGTCCCTCAAAGTGAAATCATCCTTCCCCCTTTAGTGCTTAAAATAAACAATAATTCCACGATTAGGAATACCGTATCATTAATATAAGACCGGGATTAATTAAATCGCTTAAATAAAAACAATTAATTTCTTTTATTTAGTTTTTAGTATATTATAACAGACTTCCGGATGTGTCGAGAAATCTTTCCCCTGTCCGGCAGAACACGCGTCAATTTCCATTTATTTATTTTATTTTCGTTTGTTTACATTATTTGTTTACGTTATTGTTCGCTAAATATAAACTCAACACTGATTGGTTGATTCCACAATTTTTCTACTTTTCGACCAATCACAACGCCCGTATTATAATTGCTTATCGATAATTTTAAATCTTATAATATCGCTCACGTAAAAATAGTCACAAAAAAACCTTTTTTTTCTATTTTATTAATTTTGACGCGTTTTTGACGGGGGAAAATATTAGGCAACAAACCCCCGCGTGTTATCAGTCGAATAGGAAACGAGGGAAGGGGACGGGGGGAGGGGAAAGATGGAGTCGGATGAGGAGGAGTTGAACGAGACGTTTAAAAAAGCGACGGACTTTGTTCGGACCGTAGCGGGGGGACTCAAGAGTGATGACCTTCTTTATCTCTATGCCAGATTTAAACAGGTCGCGTTTATATATCTATACCAGATTTGAACTGGTCTCGTTTATCTATCTATATCAGATTTCAACAAGTCTCGTTTATCTATACTTGATTTGAACAGGCGTTTATTATAATTTGTTATCTGTTAGATTACAATTGTAATGGTGATATGACTGATTTATATCTATACCAGGTTTAAGCTTGCTTAGTATATTCTACTATACCATTTAGTGCTTTATATTTAAGGTATATTTCAATAAACTAAATATTTATGTTATTTTATGCTTAGTATATACCGAATTGTCATCTCTAGTGCGTCATTGTGTACTCCTCGTTGAATTAATTATATTTTTTATGAGAATTTAGTAATAATGTACGCTAGGTATAAAAATGTTTGTAACTTGGTTCGTTCTAAACCCTCCCCGGGGCCTTTTATATACGAGGTAATCTCTCTTTATATGTATAATATTAACTAAATTCAATTATTAAAACGATCATACTGTTTTATTAGTATTATAATAAGCACTGGTTATAAAATGTTTGAATAATTTCTATATAATTTATACCAAATATGAAGAATTAGTACATTTAAGCTAGCTTTTTGCCCGTCCATAGTGCGGGTTAGAGTAGGCCTATAGATATAGTCTGAAAGCGTTTAGCAAAAATAATCGAATTTTAAATTAGAATAATATGATATTGAATGAGGGTTTGACTTTTTAAAATAAGTGTATAAATTTGTAGGCAAAGGAGGGATGTTGCAATGTACCGAGACCCGGTATGTTTGACTTTCAAGGAAAACAAAAATGGTAGATCTATTTATGTTCGTATTTTGAATTAAAATATACATTGCATATTTTTCTTTTAACATTGATAATATATTGCAAAACTGCAGTTTCTTTTATAAAATAATTGGGATAGATTCGTTTTTCATCTATAAGTAAGACAAGCAGACAGACAGGCAGACAGACAGGCACACAGACAGACGAATAGAGTTATAGATGTAACTTTTGAATGCTAATTAAAGGGACGCTTGGAATGGTCTAAAGGACAAAAGCAAAGAGGCGGCCATGTTGGAATACATCGACAGACTGTCTGCTGTAGACCCTGAATGGGAGGACAAGGTATTTGTTAGTTTATTTATTTTTAAACATTTAATTTATTCAGAGTTTTAAATTGATTGTAATTTATTTTCGTTTCATTTGAAATGAATCTCAACTGCTGTCTTTTGTATTCGTTAGTTTACATTGATTTAAAATTCAATTTAAATGATTTAATTAACTTATTTATTTTTTGTTTAATTTGTAAAATGATTACGAGTAGATTGACAGCGGGAAAGTTAAGCCTAAGTCAGGCATGGGCGTGGCTGTAAGCACGCTGACAAATCACAATGAAGAAGACATTCCTGACAGTTTAAAGACTGGTTTTGATTGGTGCAAAGATGGTAATGTTGAGAAAGTGAAAGATTTGATCGATAGAGGGCTGATGGATGTTAATGATAAAGATGATACTGTTGAGTAGTCTGTCTGTCTCTTTATCTGTCTGTCTATCTGTTGTCTGTCTGTCTGTCTTTGCTTGCCTATTTGTCTCTCTATCTGTTATCTATATGTCTGTCTGTCTCTCTGTCTATCTGTGTATGTTATCTGTTTGTCTGTTTCTGCCTCTCTGCCTGCTTGTCTGTCAGTTGCTGTCTATTTGTCTCTGCTTGTCTGTCTGTTTATCTCTATAATGTTTTATATCTGTCTATCGCGATGATATTTGACTCTCTGTGTAATCAACAAATTATATTTATTATGTATTCAGGGTTTGGCCTTGCTACACTGGGCCTGTGACAGGGGGTCGATTGAAATGATTCAAACTTTATTGGATCTGAAAGCTGATATCAATATCAGAGTTAGTTGATTTTAACAGCTAGTTAAATCTTTCTGTTTTTAGCGCTAGTTATCTTTCTGTTTTGAGAGCTAGTTCAATGGTTCTGCTTTTAACAGCTGTTCCATTTTATCAGCTGTTCTGTTTTTAACAGATGGTTACATTACTTAGTATGAATTTAATCGCTATAATTCTTTTAATTATTATATAAAATATATTTATATCAATTATTTGTTGCGTATTTAGGACAATGAGCGACAGACGCCTTTACATTATGGTAAAAGTTCTTATTTATAATAAATTAATCATTATTTATAACTTATTAATGTAAATTTAAATAGACTAATAATCGTAATAATATGTTTTAATATAATAAAATTTCTATAATTATTTAAGACAAGCCGTTATTAGCCGCTATAATTTTTATTGATTTTAATCAGGCGAACTATTCATTTCAACAATCGAATCCGTTTATTTCGTAACAATAACTCTAAAAATTCATATTTGTAGACCATTTTGAATCATCAATTTGTTTGTATTCATGTATTTTTATTTACGTATTCATATTTAACGTATCTGTAATGTATTTATATGTATCTGTAATGTATTTGTATGTATTCGTAGCGGTCTGGTTAGAGGCTCCGCCCGTGGTACGTTTGTTGGTGTTGCGGGGGGCTGACGCTAGCGCTGAAGATGAGAACGGGGTGACAGCGAGTGACATCAGTAATGATGACGACATTAAATCTATACTCAATGCGACACGATGACGTAATATACGACATACGGATTGTAGTATATAATATATGACATACGGAAGTAAACATTACAGACATTTGTCAAAACTCATTAGAGAAGTGGTTAGAGCGCTGGACTCGGACGCGACAGATCCAGGTTTGAATCCCGGAGAGATCAGTATTTCTCTAACTTGTTGCACCCTTTAGTAAGACTCTTAAATTGACAGCTATGTTTAAAATATTGTTCATATAATACGGTAATACATGAAATTAAACTTTTCCTTATAATATGGAGACTAATGTTTTATAGTATATACAATGATGATAATTGTAGCTTTATGTTTATTAAATATTAATTCAAATATATTCTATGACCAGTCCAGTTCATTACTTAATGTCACATCAGAATAAATGCATCTATTTAATAACGCGTTATTAAATAGATGCATTTATTCTGATGTGACATTA
>JAQIXG010005868.1:0-10961 GCA_034700105.1 Oconnorella tubifera
CCGTAAGCTATTTGGGCACTCGCTATTTTGTCCTACGCTATTTTGACCGTAAGCTATTTGGGCACTCGCTATTTTGTCCTACGCTATTTTGACCGTAAGCTATTTGGGCACTCGCTATTTTGTTCTGCGCTATTTTTCCTGCGCTATTTTTCCTGCGCTATTTTGAGCGGTCACCTCGTCTGCCAACAAATTACACAAACGAATTGATGAAATTATTTCAAATTTAAATTATGTTAAGCATACAGACTAAACTGACCTGATTGCCTACATGTGTGACATAGGCCGTGAATCCAAACAGCTTCTTATCTTTATGATCCGCTGTGCAAATGAAACAAAATAAAACAATAAATTTTTATTTTTATAATATCACAACGTTACTAGTATAGTATAGTATAGTTATAGGCTGTTGTCACAAGTGTTATTGTATAATCTACATGCTACATATAGACTTATCCTACTTGGCTTTAAGAAGGAAGAAATTTCAAATAAAAAAGCACAAATTTGACAAGCAATATATACCCTACTGATTGATATTTGAAAACTAGCAACACTTCAATTCAGTTTATTCTAAACTAACAAATATGAAACTAAAGATACAACCTGAGCGATAATTTGAAAGTTGATGCATTTTGACAGTCTTCTATGTTTCTTAAAGAGACCTTTCAAATATGACAATGTTTAAAAACAACTCTAGTCTTCTGTACAGTTGAACAGCATTCAGCTACAAATATCATACCTAAAATTAAGTTCTATGTAGAAATAAATTTAAAAGGTATTAGAAAATTCTGACAACTCTTCATGTCAGTTAAATGATCTCTTTAAATATTTAGTTTATCTCAATATCTAGGCTACCAGTCTTTTTGTCACAGATATTTTTAAATAAATATCTTCGATTAAAATTGAAATAATGATGCTTTACTATTATTGTAAATTATATTGGTACAGATAAAGTAACCGAAATTTTAGTTAAATTGTTTAAAATAAAAAAAAAATTACTTTATAAACTAATGTCAAATTGTAGTAAGAAATATATTTAAGAAAATTAATAACATTATCTGTAGCAGATATTTTAAGAAAAAATTAAGTGTTAACTCTAAAAAATTAACAATTCTTATTGCATTAAAATCATTTAAAATGCTTCTGCAATGTAAATTACTTTATATCCTAAAAATTTACTCATTTTGTAAATTGAATCTACTTAAATTATTTCTTAAAACAATATTTAAAACAAATCGGCTTAGCATATAATTGGCCGTTTTATTAGAATTTCTCGAAGATCAATCTCTAAGAGTGACCTAACTTCAATGAATTTACAATTGAGTTTGAACTGTAAGTTTGAATTTAAAATAATCGATGTTCATGAATATAGAAATTAACGATAACACAACAGTGTAAGCTACTATTTATAAGCATAGTATTTTTTCTTTAATAGTTATTAATTGTTTTATAAATACGATAATAAATCAAAAAATTATCAAATTGCAATAAAATTTAAAGTGACGTTTTCAAATTTATTTTTTGGCACATAATAAAATCGTCATCTAAGAAATAAAGATAATGAAAGGTTTTATAGGAATTCTATATTATGTCGAAATTTTATTTGCGTTTTTTACTAACGCAAAATTTATTTATTATTAGCAATTTGATTTTGGTCTAACTATTTGGCCCGTGTAGGCCAACTATTTATAATAATTATAGTAATATCATATAGTATATATTGTTTTAAGGCGTTTTTTCTGACACCATTCAATAATGAAATTGGTTTATAATATTTAAATTTATAATCATTGAATTTAAGACCGTATATTATTATGAAATATTTTGCCTCATTCGTTTTTCTCTGCTTATATGACAGCGTGTTGTTAATCACATTTTGCTTTTTTGAGGTTTATAATCTGCTTTTCTGCAGATAGATTCCGTGATTAAAATTTATGTAATTCCATTCATATCATACGTTTATTAATATGATCTAGTCAAATCATATCATATAACTTTTCGTTCACATATCATGAGAATCGGGTAAATACATGTAAAAATATTAGAGCAACCAGATTAGAAATTATTTTTTAAAAAATTCAATTTTGGTAATTTTGATAAAAAAATGTGAGGTTTTGTAACTAACGTGAATCAAATCAGAGCTTATACAAGTCCAATTTTGAGTAATAACATTTTATTCAAATGTATTAAAATCGATGTTAATGTGAAAACCTCCCAGGATTAAATTTTTAGTACTGAACAAGACCTATATTTTTTCACTGGTCGCTCGCTAATCCCTGATTTAAATTTTATCACAATAAATATTATAAGAATTGACATTAATGTAACTGAAATTGTTTTAATATCTAATGTGTTATTAGTAAATTATTTCGCTGATTTCAGCATCTAAAAATTGATTGATATCATCAAAAACTGAGAAAACTTTGAAATAGCACTTTTTAACAAACGTGCTATTTTACGGTACCTAAAAACAGACGCTGGCTTACATTTTATACGATTCATTTACTAATGTGTATAAACAATAAAATTTAATAAATTAGTAACAAAAGTAAAAGATTAGTACAAATAGAAATCAATGATGGAGGTTAATAAAGAACGCCTGAAAAAACCATGAGTTCCTTTTCAAAGGAACCTATGGTTTCTTTGGTTCCTTTTTAGCAAAAATGGAAACCATAGGTTCGTATAAGCAAGAGTTAAAATTAAACTTATGAGATTTTTATTGAATTTTGAATTTTAAAATCGATTTAAGAAGGATCAGAAAATGGTTGTCTATTTTCAGAGAAGTTATTACAACAAATCGTACATCATGATCAGTTGTTAACAAATTTAAAGTACTTGGTTTTATTAATATATGTTTTATCAATTATTGACTAATATAGTTTCTTATGGTCCTAAAAATGCAAAGCTTTCATTCATCACTTTTTCTTGCAAGAATTATTAAAATGTAATATCCATTTGTGGTGTTAAGTACATAATTTTGAAACTTTTCATTGTATTAATACTTCCTTAAGTTAATTGTGAAGCAGAATAGCAGAAGCAGAATAGAATCGTAACACATCGTCAAAAATTGCATTCGTCAAGAAATTCATATTTGTAATATTATAACCCTGCCTGCCGATATCATTCATTACTTTTATCATCCAATGAAATTTCTAACCCGGATATAAATTGGAATCTAAACAACCATTCCCTTTAATTCAGTGTAAAAGCTCACACAAAAAACTCCACACCCATAACCCTAACTCTAACCCAACTCCACCTATAACCTAACACAAACTCTAACCATAACCTTACTAGTAAATCTAACAATTTATTTAATTTGAACATTTTTCCGGTCACCCTCTCTTTGCATCACACTGTTGCACCAACAGCAGTTGAATACTTCGTCAAAGGATGAAAAAGCAACAAAGTTGTAGCAACAATAAAAACGAGGCACATCCAAAAGAAAAACCGATCGCAAACCGCCGCAACTCTCGCCCAATCTCTGGCATAACTTTTCTTTACATTACCCTCTGTCCCGCCGACTCTATTACCCCTGAGCCCTCCTTCAACAGCTTCCGGAGTAACCACTCCTCCGCGCTGATACAGATTTGCGAAAGGATTCGCAGCGCTAGAAGTCACCACACTTTTACGAACGTAATACTCCTTCGAACCGCTGTTGAAGAAAACGGCTCCCAAGCCTCCTTGGAGTTCATAGTCACCCGACGGGGAAGGCACCCTTTCCCTGCAAGACTGAGATCGTACCGCCCTGTTACTCCTACTCTTCCCCTCACGTTTTTCCTCGTGAGACATAGGAGTGGCATCCCGAGGCCATCTAGCTGTGGGATTTAGAAAAGTTACTAGTCTTTGTTTCTCTGATTTCTCGTCGGATTTTTGAATTGTGGGAGACGAGGGGGGATAGTCGAGGGGTTCAAGGGCGGAGGGAGCGGGAGGGGCGAAGCAGTTGCACATGCAAAGAAGGCGGGCTACGTGGACGATGAAGACGCGTTGGGCCCACTGGGGGACCGGGCGGTCCTTGATGTCGTAGAGGTTACCGACGACTACCGTGGCGACCATCGCTAGCGTCGTGATCGCCATTGTACAAGTTAGATAAATACCTAAGTAAAGTAAATATAGATAGTGAATATTTAGAATAAATATCCTCTGTAAAAACTAAGATTTAATTTTTATAAAAAATGAATAGAATTATATGAAAATAAAAATAAGAAAAACAAATATTTGTAGGTTAATATTATATATCTCCTCTGTGTTAACGTTATAAGTAACAAGAAAAAACAAATATACGAAAAGGAAATTTAAAATTTAGTTTATCATATCACCGACCATTGATATCAATCACTAAATACCACCTCCACCCATAATTTATTTATCGCCTATACCATCATAATCTTGTTATTTCATTAGTAAATTATATTTAACAGTTAAGCAGTCGACTTATAACTTTTGTCTAACAAGCTCGTTAGAGACGTGATAGAGCAGAAGACTCTGTCGCGTCATGTCCAGATTCGATACATGTGAAACCTCACTATTTCACAGACTTGCTACATCCATTAAGTGCAGCAAGTTAGCTACGCTTATTTAAGAAATAAATATTCACAGAAAAGTACTAGTGATATAGCTTCAGAGCAAAATAATAATCTAATCCTAATCTTCATTCTAACTTTTATCATGACCATAAAACAACTTTCTCATGTGTATATCTCTTTAAATAATACTTTAGTAGATGTTAATTATTTCCATTTTCTTGTTTCTTACTATAACACTGTAATAAAAATGATAAATTACAATTAATAAGTAATCGTTAAAATAAATGAAAATGTGCTAGACTGATAATTACCAAGAAGAGGCACATGATCTGAAGTTCTGGGAATAGTATCGGAAACGTTGACGAGAAAAAGTCGGAAAGAAAGCAAAGCTGCCACTCCGAGGTGAATTTTCTGTGCCTAGACAAAAACAGTTAACTAATCAATTATACTCTAACAACAGATTTTTTTATGAAGTAGAAAATCGTTCTGAATGAGTAACGGTAGCGATTTAACATTGTCTTGTATCAAATGACGTTTAAGCCGTAATCAAAACATTATTAATGACATTTAAACCACGATTATAACACAATTAATGACGTTTAAACTATAATTATAACATAGTTAATGGCGATTCTGTCAATCATTACCAAGAATTTTTACTCTAATTTAAACAACATTTAATTCTCTCGTCCTTTGCATTTGAAGCAACTCTGCAGATTTCCTGCATGTAATATCCTACAATATGATTTATGTCTTTCGTCTGTGTAAAAATCTCTTATCAAATTCACACCGCTACAATGTTATATAAAAACACATTACAAGACGCGATATAAAATTGTAACTGATTACTCTCTTTAGAAAACTTGATAGATTTTATAGTGGATAGAAAATAGATTTTTGAGAGAAAATATGATAAAAGACATTATTCTTCATGGTATATATTATGACGATTCATAGTATATATAATAAAAAATTAACAAGATTATTTGATAAATATTGATAGCAAATAATTTTGCTGCAAATTTTTGCTGTATTTTGTAGTTGTATTAAAAAATATAAACAAATATTGTTTTAAAAAAACGACCCCAACCCCCAAAAACATTAAAATCTGCAATATCTCACTTGTTAGAAAACAAACTGATGAATATTATAGAATCAATTGAATAATTCTAGTAAATTCTCAAGTTCTGTGTATCCCTTATAAGATGTTATTTCATTTAATGTAATTTAGTCACAATGGGTACTAAGCATGTTTCCAAGTAGACTCACAAAAAATCTGACTCAGTTTAAAATAAGTTCAGTTGATATAATCGCTTCATGAAATCGTCCATATATATGTATGCTAATTTCTACTTCTTCAGTGAGTTCAAAGTAGGTAAGATTCAATTATTTAAGCTTGTCATACTTTTAACTCCTTGTCATACTATTATAACTAATTTATTTACAGTAATTCTATAAGTAAATATAAAGATAGCATTTGCCTGTAATTAAAATGCGATAATTTGATATTAGTCTTTTAAATTTTAAGTTTAACAACTGTAAACGTAACTTATATTACATTTAAGTTTAATGACTAATGTAATTTTAAATAAAATCACAGTAAATATGATGAGAGTAATTCACAACTCAAATGTTGCGTACTATTTGTTGTAGTATCTCCTTTAATTATCAAAAAACTAACATCATTTTAACTCCCTTATTTTCAATCTGCTCTGATTAAAGAAATTCCACTCGAATTCAATATAATTCTAATTTAATTAAATTAGTCAATTATCAGTAATTTATAGTAAATTCTATAATTCACTAACCGGAATGCAAAAGAATATAGATAGTAACACAGCTGATGTCAGAATCCCAGGCAAAATGACGTTCATGATGTAAAACGTATGACGTCGTCTCAGCTCTATTGTAAAGCCTATATTTGAAAACTTCTGCAGAGGAGCGTTTTCAAAATAGAACTCATTTCTCGTGGCAGCTGTTCGTGTTATTTGCCACTCTCCGTTTTTCTCATAAGAGTCCAAGTTGATTGTAAATCTGTGGATGAAATCATAAAATTAGGCAAAAATAAAAGCAGCACAATTAAGTCTATTTGAAGCATAATATCAAAGCCTACTTTATATAGACAAATATTTTTCTTGAAATATGTTTGTATATCATATATGCTGAATTGTACATAGAAAAAAGAGTAAATCATATATCTCTTTGCCTTCAACTAATATGTGTTTTCACTAAAAATCTGCTAAAATCTTTAAACTTAAGTGGACAGTATTAAGAAAATTCGAGTATTTCAATCACACGCAGCAATTCATGTATCTTTTTGACAACGATTTTTAATAAATTAATATTCATTTTGCAGTACCCCTTCATTACATGTCACAAATAAAAAAATTCTGCTATTGGTATCCTAAGCACCAGATAAAATATAATAAAAAATTTATTCAAGAAATTAACAAAGAAATTAAATACTGCATTTTTATTGCATTTATTTACCTATCCGTAGTTAAATTCATCTTAGTCGTATAATATGACCAAGCTCCAAACACGAGATTACATCTCTGTTCGTCGAAAGGGTAGTAGGTGATGTCAATCCCACACATGGTTTTGAACACCCCGCCCGGCTCCCATCGTACCGCCCCGTTGGCCCGAAGAACCGCCTGGAACTCCTTGTACTCTCCGTAGATGCTCTCCGCTCTGAAAATAATACAGCGTTTCAAAGCGTGCAGAAAAATGAGTCAAATTTCTTCATAAACAGCTTTCACATGGTAAAGTTTACATATTTATTAATATGTAATAATCATGTAAATAACATATCTATAAATATATATAGATATGATAAAAGAATATCTGTACATATATAGATATGTACAGATATTTTTCTATCGGTATTGCATGTTTTTACGCACTACATGTTTTTATGAAATAGTAACTGTTGATTTTGTTTTTTTCTTTATTTTATTCAAATTTGTTTAAACTTCATATTCTGGCACTAAATATACTTCTGTGTTGTGGTGTCTCTAAGCGAAAATAAACAAACAAAAACCAAATAAAAAATGAGCCAAATAATTTTACATTTTAAAAAGGAAGTTAAAAGTTTATTGCAATAAGTAATACCAATAAGACAATTTCAGTGTCCTTTCTGACTTATTTCACTAAGTCAGTAAAGAGAGCAAGGAGAACTTTAAAAAGATCTTTACTAACTTTCTCAGTTACCTCAAGGACATATATTATATATCAAATGGTAATTTACATTTTTGCATTTAAACGTAATTGTATTCATATCGAAAGCTTTCAATTTATCACTGTAATCTACTTCATGTATTAAGCATCATCTGCTGTTACAGACAGTAATAGCAGAATAAAATTCAGCACTGAAACTTTCATGATTAATCTGTTGTACAGTTATTAAAATTCCATGATCACAATAGCCGTACTCACGTTTAAGAATATTGTGGAACGGATGGGGGGGGGGACAACGGTGTCTTACATTTTTGAGAACTTTAATTGTGTGATTTCCTTAAATTTATAATTTTGAGTCACCTTCAACAAGCGATCGCCAACTTTTACGGAATCCATCTAGTGAGTGAGGCTGGATTGCATATTTTCAGTATGTTAAATATGTAAATACGCCAAATAATTTTAGTTCTCCCAGAAGACCCACGGCTCCTTATTTCAATCCCTGATCCAAATATACATATTAAACAAAAATCACTGCACGAATGTAAATTGAAATTATAATCTATAAATTTATTGTTAAAAACATTACACAATATAATAAAGTATTGCTTGTATCAAATGCAAACCAATAGATTCTGGTGATAAATGATGGAAATTATCCTTGAAATATGCTGCAGCGACAGAGAACACGAATAATGTCCTTGGACTGTTTATTTACACGAGCATTGTTTGCGCACGTTAATGCAGTGATATCAGGGGAATTACTGGCTACATCCGCATGCTTTATTGCAACGACGGACAAATGTTACGAGTTTATTACGCCATAGGAGGAATTGCTGAAGGTTATGCATTTATTACATAAGGCGAGTGCTTTGGGTTGAAATCTGAATATTATGACATTAGATTTATCTTACGAGTTGATCGTTTATTGCCAAGTTTGACTAGTTTTACAAATATTATTAAACTACATTGTACGAGGTACGGTGAAGCGTTACAGAAACGTGTGGAGGTTTGCATATTGCCGAAACTGAATGCGGTCAGAAAAACCATGTCGATAACACGCAACGATTGTATGACATTTGAATGCTTTTAAATGATGAGATTCTTATATTAATGATGTGATATCTATCTATATAACTAGATGATTACATAATTTTATTATTGTGTCTTTTTGTCTTATTGTTTTGTAAAAAAGAAGAATTGCAAAAACAACGCCGCACTTCTGATGTTATTTATGCAATTTGATAAGGGTAATTTATTATCAGGGACATTACATGGAGGCAGATGATGAGAAATTTTTTCCGCCTCATTATATGCTACTCGGTATATTAGTTTGTACGGCTATAGATTTAGTATATAGCAGTTTAATATATATCAAATGCTTTTCTGCTAAATTTTCTTGAGTAATGAAAATTTGACGTCAACAATAATATACATATTAGACAAAAAATAGGGATGGGAGGAGTCCGAGGAGATGAAGTTGAACTATGGAAACCTGGGGTTCCGGATCTAGTAATTAAATTTGTGGCGGCTTATACGCATTTTATATTAAAATGTTTCAATCAATTATAATTACTGTAGCTCAGTGAAAATCGAGGCAGTTTTGTTTATGAATATTGATACATTAAAATGTTATACGCATTTATTTAACAATATGCACAGTTATTGTAACAGTAGTGCATAAGTCTTAGCAAAGAGTCGCAAAAATTACAACAACTTCTGATTGCTTATTCAAATGCAAATGAGTAATGGTCATTTAGTTAAAAAGAATTTGCAACGATATCAATCGAGTAAAATTTACATTCTGTTACTGCTAATAAGTTCTACTTCATTGCAACACAGTTCTATTTCGCGCATCGTTGCCATAACGCTATGCTGTTGTAATAACGTTATGCAGCGTTAAGCGAAACAATACTTTGCCATACTTTTAGTAAACTTCTTAGAAGTGACACCATGATCTTTTGCTAATTTTTCAATCAAATCATAAATTTACTGCTGTTATAATAATTTAATTAAAAAACACTTGTGTCGATAAATTGATAAGAACATTAATTTACTCTTTACCTTTTAGTGTTTTATTTTTAAAGTTTAGAAATTTATATTTATGATTATTAAGTAAGTAAATTTTAATTTAAGCGAAACAATACTTTGCAATAATTTTAGTAAACTTCTTAGCAGTGACATTATGATCCTTTGCTAATTTTTCAATCAAATCATAAATTTACTGCTGCTATAATAATTTTATTAAAAGCACTGGAGTTGATAAATTGATAAGAATATTAATTTATTCTTTATCTTTTAATATTTTATTTTTAAAGTTTAGAAACTGATATTTATTATATGCGGCAGTCGGTGTAGACTCTCAAGGTAGTTTAGTTTCAGTAAACAATAGAATTAATGATGGGAGAAGATAGAGTGCAGAATAAAATGATAGAGATGAACAAATAAAATAAGAGATAGATAGACAGAATGAGCCGATGATATAGCCATAGGGAAATAATGATAATTCACTCTGTAACTCCAGAGGATCGTAATATACATGGGCGCATATGTTTAGTGACAAAATTTTGTAATTAAGTTAATCCCACTAGTTTCAATATCTTGCTGATTAAATTCTCTCACTGATAAAAAAAATGCTATCTTATTGCTGAATTATTGCTTATAGAAGCACATTGATAAATTTGGAATTATCTAAACGACTTGATAATAAAATGAGTCCACAGTGAATATGAAGATAGAAGTATCCTAAATTTTAACTATGAATTTTTTTTACTAGAAAACTTTAAATAAATTATCAACAGACAAAAATTCAATTTCAATTCAATGTCTCATAGAATGATACAATCTTATTTAATAAGTATTTAAGAATTTTAACAAACATTGTTCGCCACAAGGTCAAAAAGCACAAAATACAAATTAAATATAGTGCAACAAAGAAGTAAAAATTGAAACTTAAAAAATAAAAACATAAAAGGCAATAAATTAAAAAATTAAAAACATAAGCACAGATTGAAAGAGAAAAAGTCAAATTGCCACATTAAATTACCAAATTGTATTAAATGCAATAATCAGAAAATTAACTGAAGTATAATTGAAACTTGATTAAGTTAAGTTAATAAAAGAATATTAAGAAGTTGATACTATTGTATCGTTTATTGTCACTGAATATATTGACTAGCAGTGTACATTTATAATCTTTTTTACTAAAACTATGCGATTAAAAAATAGACAATTTTGGCTATCAAAATGGTTTCTTAATCTATA
>JAQIXG010005869.1:0-10961 GCA_034700105.1 Oconnorella tubifera
CTCCCCCCTTGATCCATCCATCCCCTTCTCTCCCTAAATTCATCCATCCCTCCTCTCTCTCCCCCCTTAAATCCAAACCCACTTCTCCCCACCCCTAAAACCATTCATCCCGCTCCCCGCTCCCCATCTTCATAAATTCATGCCCTATTGTTACCAAACAAAACTTGCCATAAAAGGCTTTAATCCAATTGAGGTCTAATAAATATATAAAATAAATGCTTCTTATTATTTGGAGTCAGGCTATAGATTGCTATATATATATTTTATAGAGGAAAGTATAAAACTTATAAAATAAGTTACAAGTTATTAATAATTAATATAAAATATAAGAACAATTAATTAGATAATTAATTAATCAGCTAATTCATGGTTAAGTCATCTAATAACGTAACTTTAAAAAATTCAAGAAATCAAATTCGATTTTACGGAATACCGACCTTAAAATCTATGGTCAGCTGATTCCAAACCAAAAGGTCAGGGTCAAAGTTTGACTGAGGGTCGTATATATTATGTATCAACCAATCAGAGCCTTGCAGTGTTATTGAAGCCACGCCTACAAATAATGACATCATGATTACATCGTATGATTAGAAAATATTCCTTTAAAATGATAATATTATATTAAATTTATATAGTTTAACAATTAACGTTTAATATTTACTGTAGAATCTAGAAATAATTATTTAATTCATAACAAATGATCAAAATAACAAATTTTACATATGATATCATTTACTCACAGAATTTGCTAACTCTTTAATTTCTTTATAATCTGTGCACAAATTCTGCACAAGATTAAATTTCACATGATTCAATTCTCCTTCATAAATTTTAAAATAATTCTCATTATTATCTTCATCATGTGTATATGAAAAACATAATAAAGTAAATTATTGTAAATTTAATATTTTCCTTGTTTATACTTTTCGCACCCTGTTAATTTTATAGTCTATTTATCATTTTTATAAAAAGGAAAATATGCTCCCACCCCCACCCTCCTCCAGCCCCCACCTTGGTCGCAGTGTTTTAACCCCCCTTCAGCCTTCTCCTCTCCCTCGCAGCTACAACCAATCAAAACGTCACTCGTCGCGTAAAGGCTGAGTGGTGACGTAATAGAATGTGACGTCACGTTATAGGGAACTAGACGCACGGCTCTGACGCAACCAACAAAATATCCAGGCTGCGTTAAATCTAGGCTAGGCTGCGTTGAATCTAGATCAAGTTGCTTTGAATCTAGGTCATAGCCTAAAAAGGCACGCTATATATTAACTAATAATTATTCAAAATACAATGAAAAATAGCATTACATAGATTGAGTTAAGAAGCTATCTAAATGCTGACAACATCATTCAATACAAACAATATAATAAGTTTATAAAATACATTTTGAATTCATGACATTTTCAATACTTTTAAGTTATTCAATTCATTCAGGGATTCGTTTTATTACAATTAGCAGAAATATATTCACAAAATGCAAATCTGCATAATTTAATTACAGCAAACATCTGTGTTCTTTAATCCCTATATGAAGCTCAAATTTCTCCCAATAACCACAAGAGAATTGATCAATAAAACTTTAAAGAGAGAATTTTATAATTTTATTATCTCAAAGTACATCTCTGGAATTATTATAACAGCACTACTTATCCTAATGATAGCGTTTAACAGGGGTTCAACCCCCCACACACGAATAAATAATGACCTCAACAAAATTATTATCTTCTGAATCATGCACTTACCTCCTACTATAAGAACAGAAGTAAATAAGTAAGATGATGTATCTCCCTTTCCTTGAATTAAAGAGTCTTTATTTGATCTCTCCTTAAACTTATCAAGACCACTGGACTCCCCGGGCTCGTTGGAGTCCCTGGACTCTCTGGTCACTCCGGGCTCCCCAGTCCCCCTGAACTCCCCGGTCCCCTTGGACTCTCCGGGCTCTCTGGACTCCCTGGTCACCCCTATGCTGGCCTGCACACTTACCGACCCTGTCTCGGCGGTCAGTGTCCCCCTCGTCGTGTCCACTCTGATGGTGAGCTGATGCCACTGATCGTCATCAAGATCTGTCAAGTCATGCACTACAGTTAAACTTCATTGTAAATGAAGTTAGAATTTAAAATGAACTTAATTTAACTTTATTTTAAATAAGTTAGAATTGTCATTGTTATTACAATTTATAAACGTTGGCGAGACAATAGTTAATGAGTGTAAGACATAATGATAATGAGGGGGGTGTCAGGGGGGGGGAAATGTCCTTCCCCTAGTTACAATTATATTCAATAAGAATTTTAAGATAGTTTCTACTGTGAAATTTGAATATTTAAACTCTTATATCTAATTGATATAATTCAAAGAAGAATAAATGACTTAAGATGTATTATTATAGCATTGTTATATTTATTGTTATAATAACATATTACATCGATATATATTGCGATAAATACTAATTTTTTGCAATCGTGACTTTGGGCCAATTAGAATATTTTATCTTTAGAAAACATGGATCAAAAATATCAGGGCGTGTGATAAATATCTCATGTGACGCCATCTTGGTACTCGGTTAGACGCCATATTACGTCAAAACACGTCATAGTGACGTCTCATTTATAATATATCATCATTTAGCTCGTGTTAGAGTCGCGTTTAACTGTGAAACAATAATTACAAAGAGCTGGAACAAGAAATAATATTTTTCAAAAGCAAGAATGAATATTGAAGATAAAGAAAGAGCTTCATCTCAATTAGAATACACAAGACTAACACTTATAATTAGTCATATTCTGCATACAGTTTAATATAGGCCTATAACAGTAATTATATATATATACACTGTTTTTGTTCAGACACCTTTATGTTAGTGTCAATAAAAAATATAAATCAAGTAATTGTAAATACGTATAAGTTTTTATCATAAGCTGCTATTTTAATAAGTTAATTGTTATTGCATCTCAAATAAATACGAAACTTTTATTATAAAGAAATTATTATTATTTACAAGCTAGAACGTGTTCGATTATGTGAGTTTAAGTTCGATTCGTTTAATTTAGCATAAAATCCTGAAAAAAAGTTCTTTTGCATACTTTGTTTTTAATGATACGAATTTAGTATTTTTATATTCAATGTTACTTTAATGTTTAAAGTAATATTGAATATAAAAATACTAATTTTAATTAATTATCGTCCATTTAATTAATAAATATTCATTCATAATTAATATATGTTGATTTGGTATTCAACTATTGCAAGCTAAAATCTCTAAAGTTTAAATTTATGAAAACTTTCATTAATCAATCGACAAATCTACTATTTAAATCCAAAAAATTGTACCAAATTTATCCCTCTAAATTCTAAAGTTTATAAGCTAATGCAAATAATCGTATATAAAGTATACCATTTCAGTTTCCCATTATTTTTTATAGATGTATTCTATATAACGTCTAAACTAAAAGCAATTTAAAGTAATGAAACCAAAGTAGTTTTAAATTGCGCAAAAACTCTCTAAAATTATAATAAAATTACTCAAATTTCACCTGTTCCTTCTCCTCATTAATATTTAACTTTAGACCTATGCTCTAGCCTTCGCTTCAATTTATTTCACACATAGTCTGAAATTCTCCACGCAATAATTGCAACTCGCCGATGCATCCATTAAGCTTAAAGTATACGTTTACTGCTTCCAGGTGTCGTATTAATAATTAAAAAAGCTCCAAGTCGTTAACAAATTAGAGATTGGATCATTGGAACTGTTCGTGAAGCAGCTGAAAAACTGGATAAGTTACTGCAGTTTAGTTCGAGACATTTAAGACGATATTTATACCACAGGGTTAAAGAAAGTTTAACTTTTAAAATATAGGCTATAAGTTGCATTTTAGACCTTTTTTCTGCATTCAACAACTATAGTATTTTTATTGTAACCTTATATTGTAAAAGTTATTCATAACTCTAAACAGAACGAAACACTAAATTTAATTTGTTATGTTTTGGATTAGTTGTATAGTTAGGGTTAGGGTAGACCAAAAATCGGTAGACTAAATATCTCTATAGACGAAATGTCGTAGACGAAAAGTTTGTAGATCAATTGTCGAAAAACTGATTTGGATAGATGAATAATAAAGCCGATCAGTGAATAATAGAAGCAAGCTGCGACTAATCCAGGATTTAGTCGTATCCGAGACGATAATCCTTCCTACATTAATCCTTATTAAACAATTGAGTGCACGCTTATGCAAAACATACAGTTTCATTGAAAGCCTATACACTTTACACACAATTGTAAAGTTTCATCATTTATTAATCCCAATAAATGATGACGACACCATTTTAGTTAATTCTAATGAAAATTGTTAACCCTTTCTTTCTTTCTATATAACGGTTAATTTTTAATGATGTCCATTCAGACATTTATGGTTTATTTTATAGAAAAGGCCATTTTATTATTTTAATTTATACAGGGGCGAACTATGATGATTGGATTTACAGTATCAATCCCATGAAACTGTATTGCAATCGACAATCTTTGCATCAGTATTTGATTGATTACATATAATATTTAGTCTGATTAAAATCTAAATATATGGCTTTTTAAATACAATAGAGTTTTCAACTGCTTTTGATGCTGTATTGTTTTATCAGCTTGTACGTTTATTTATCGCTGTAAGTCACATCAGCGCAGAAAAGCTATTAGTGATCTGTTGTGAACTGGCCGTAGAGAAACCGAATGACGAGTCAACAATTGACTTTTAACTGAGAGCACTAAATCATCACATAGCGTATTTAAAACAACTCCAAACGGATTTTTTGTTATCAGTTTAATGAAATGTAAAAAAACACTGATTAATAAAGCGTATACGTAACGTTTCACGCGAGAATAAATACATCGTTTTTATAATCATACCATTTTAGAATAATAATAAAGATGAGTTTATTAACAAAATATAGCAATGCAAATTGACATCATACCATTAATTCTTGATCGGCATATGATGCGTATACTATAAATCAAAGTATTTGTTTAGTATACATAGCCTACGCACTGATCGAAATACAAAGTGCACTTTATAATAATGTCAATTTAAAATAAATATAAGCCTATGAAATATATAGTAAAAGAAAAAAAATCTGTTGTGAAGTGTTTCAAATATGTGCAAATGGTTGGGAATATTGCCACGTGTATCCTATACATTTTTTAAAAATAAATTCCACTGCCATAAAACAGAAAAACAGAAATCAATAAAAAAATCTTGTCATCATTTTCTTGATGTCTACTTCTTTTCTTGATCAGCCACTTGTTAATATTTTTAAGATACGATTTGCAATATTGACTTAATTGCTGCGCCGTTTAGCAAAATACTACATTCGAAATCTAAGAAATAGATTTCGGTCATAAACTGAGGACTAATTATAAAAACTAAAAGATAAATTGATCTTAACTTAATATCTTTCATTCAACAGCTAAGTGATACGCTAAGCTTAAATTAGCTATAACTTTTATTAATCAACTAAAAATTATATTTTAATCTTAACTTAACAACAACATTTTTTAACCAACTAAACGACAAAATTAAACTGAACAACGCAATAACATCCATTAACCGACTAAATTACTTCTATACCAACAAAATAAACACACCATTTTGCGCCATTAATATTTACCAAGTCTAAATACAACTCTCTCTCACATCGCATTAATAATCCAAGCCATTTCCTTGAAACAAATGCTCTCTGTATCCATTCTTTAATCCACCCCCTATCGTCACAATATCAGTCTCCCAGCATCCACCCCTTTCTTCCCTAATTGCCCGGCCCCTCCCATTCTCAAGGCATCGTCTTCAATTTATGCGCCCATCGGGACCTGACCGTGTAGCCGGGCTGTTTTATCCCCCTCCCTTAAGGGAATCTAACTTAGTTCCGTCGATGAATAATCTCCTCTAATCACCCTCGTTCTCGGCTTTATTCAATGATCGAAAACGATCCGGTCGCTTTTTGCTATTTTGTGTGTGTGTGTGTTGTGGTAGAATAATAACGATAATAAGGTATTTAAAGTAAATAAAGCATTTAAGTGTTGAAAGAAAGAAAATTGCGCACATTTGTAATTCAATAGCAGATTTTCTATTTCTGTATTTGAATGATAGATTTTAAAAATACAGTTTATGAAACGAAGCTCGAGTTGATTAGCAAATAAATTATGGTGTAGCGTAAGAGTCTATTTTATGCGTTAAATTATGTAGGCTTTGTTTTTGTTCTACTAAACAATAGGCCGAAAGTAATAAATTTTATTTATAAGGGACATACGCATAACTCTATCTAATAATACGAAATTACGCTATCTTAGTATACCATCAGCGTAAATTTATGGGACACGGAGAGGGTTATGGTAGTTTTCCACTCATTGATTTTTTCACCGACTTAACTTTATAGCCATAATGAAATCACTTGCTGAAGATAATTATCGTAAAATAAATGCGCCTCTCTCTCCCATTTAACAGTGTAAAAATAAAAAAGTTTCAATAGTTTCTCGCAGTAATTTAATCCACCCCTCCCCACTTTACCCGTCATGAATCCTGGTTACAAAACAACTTTATCGTTTTATGCAGAAGTAGCTAGAAGCTTTTTATATATACATCCGGACAAAGCTTATTATAATCCTAAAATCAAACATTAACAAATAGAAATTGACTTATATAAGAAGATTGGTTAACTTCAAACATACCAGAAACATAAGATTTCTATACAAACTTGTAAGATGTATTTAGTCAACATTACAATAAATAAGCATCAGACACACTAGAGGATACCTTTCAGAAACCTACCTTGTCCCACTACTATTTGTTTTCCTTTTTCTTTCGTTTCTTTCTGTCCATCTCTTTCCCAAAAGGATAACAATATCTTCCCATCGCTAAGTCTAGTTATCAATTCTGACACGGAGCAGTTTTGACTATTCCTCGATTCTTCACCTCCCCCACTTACTCCTTCCTTTACCCCATCACCCTCCACGTCACTTTTAGATCTTACTCGAATCATATCATGCTCATCAAGCTTGTCTTTTTCATGATCTTCAATTGGTTCTTCATATTTTCTTTCAGCGAATAGAACGTGTCGAAACAAAAGGGCATTCTTTGTTTTAGCCGTTTTGAAAGAAATTTGAAGAGTAAACGACGGCTCTGCCCTACAAAAACATTCAACACTCCTTCCCTCGTTTAATTCATCGCTTGGTCCTTTCGGAAAACTACCCTTAGTTTTAATGTCATTTTGATTTTTCTTTCGATTCAAATTTTCACGCTGTTCTGCAAACTGGGTTAAAATATGACCCGAGCGCGCGTGATTTGAACGTTGCGTTGATCCCATCACATGATCAAACATTTGACCCATCACGTGATCTGAGTTAATGTCCCGTATGTGATCTATTTCGTCATAAAACACGTGACTTTGTTTATCAACAAAAGTCGGCCATTGCAGTCGAAATTCCAGGCGGTATTTTCCCGGGTGACTTAAAGTGAACGTATCTTCGGATTTATTATCAATGGGCGGTGAAAGTAAAGAGGAGGAGCCAAGGATAGAATTGTTAATAAATGAGAGTAGGAAAAGTAGATGAAATTGTTTTAAAATTGCCATAGTTATCAAATATATAGAAATTTATTCTAAAATTCTGAAAAGTATAAAATTTACTGTTAATTACTCGTTTTAAAAACCTTTATTGACAATATATAAAACATAACGTAAACATAAGATATACATAGGATAAAAACAGATTAATACAAAATAGTTTAAATAGTAGCTTAAACAAGTATTGTAAATTAAAACACATTTGACAAAAGTTAAAAAATATTGATTTTTAAAATTTTGAACTGTTTGAAATAACTTATCTAACATGAATCAAAATTTGCGAAATTTTAGCAACCCTTGCTAATACGAGTCAACTTTCTATGAAATAAATCTGCCATAATATGATCGTAAAATCGTCGCATCATTGCCTATAAAGTTATACGATCGACCTTACATGATACCGAGGAACAGAGAGCTTTGATTCAGGACAATGGGCAGGGAGCTATATTATGATTGGGGTGATTTTAATTGCAGCTCAGTGAGTCCTGCACTGCGTGATGGTGCTAGATGAAAAGTTTTATGCGAATTTCGATGTACCGAGAGGTGAAGGGACATGGAAAGTTTGATTCTTCAGACCCTTGACCTGCCTCAGATAGAGTTTAGATTATAAATAGGCTTATTATAAGTTTGTATATTTGTAACTGTTTGGCTATTTCAATAATGCAGTAAATGTATTTGGCACTTCATAGATGCAGTTAAAAATTTACTTGAAATCGTTGATATTAAGTCTAATTGTTGATTAATATTTCTTTTTACTATCAAGCCGTTGTTTTTTTGTTTATATGTTGACCTGTTTGTATGTCTTTTTGTTTGTCTACTTGTTTGTCTCTTCGTGTGCTTTCCTCTCTGTCTATCTGTATGTTTATGCAAACGGCCTCATATTCTAATAGCTAGTTGCACGTTGGCAGTCCATCAAGAGCAAATATTGACTTATTTTAGATAGATGCATCTTTTACTCTGAGCTTCAGGCACGTACAGTCACAAATCACTCAAATATGGTCGCTATAATAAGAGATCATCTGAAATATGGTATCTTTACTACTGTACATGAAAACTTACTCAAATCTAATGATAATAAACTTAGATATTCGTTTAAAGGTTTAAAAGCTTGATTAACTTATAATTAATAAAAACATAAACATTTATCAAATATACTTTCAAACTATTTATATTTTACGGGGATTCGAATCAATTAATCACTGTCTGTTTTTTTAAATAATTAAACTAAAATTTCGTTACTATTTTAGAAAAAAACAACCCAAATGCTTTCTCATAATATCCGATAAAATATAAAACGATAACATGCCTACCGCTTTTTATAATCCTCAGAATTATTCATTCTTACAAAGAATTTCATTAAACTAATTCCTGCAATTTGATCCTACACCCTTCATTTTAAACTATTTTCTCAAATCTCTCTTTCTGTTCTTTTATCTTATAAACGGCCTCGAAAAACCCCTACACTTTGACCCAAAATGTTAATTTTAGGATAAATTGTCGTGGCCGATTTGTCGAGTTAATGTAATCTGGGTCGTTTTGTCTTTATACCTATGTTATATATTACATATATTTTAGATATTAACTACAAGTCATGATACTTTAGGTACATATAACTAGCATGATACAAGTTGTATCATCTTCTATAATAGTCCAATGCGTGCATTCTCGCTATAAAGTAACCACACTCTTTCTCATAAAGTATAAATCTTTCTCTCTCGATAAATATAACCTGTTCTCATCATTGCTTCACTGCTCTGTGATACAATCATTGCTGTCTGTCGTGTATGGTGGACATTAACGCTGTTTGACTTCGCGCCGCTGTCTATCTGTCCGTCTGTCTGTTCACGGACTGTCCATCGTTTCTGCTGCGTGAGGACAGCAAGATTAGGGAATAAGAGAGAGGGGACGATTGGGGGATATGCCTCTTTGTTTAAAATGTTGTTTAAATGTGTGAGTAAATTTTATGCGAAGCTAAGTATTAAAGTAGACTTCGTTTTGATAATTCAGCAAGCATTGGTGTTATTTCTCGTAATAGGAATACTTGGTTTATAATATAATCTAATTATAATCTATAATATAGTAGATCTATAATATATATTTTAACAGAATTGCCCACTTAAAGAGAAATTTTATACTACCAGTAGATAATCATAGTTTAGTTAGACTTGCTGTTCGAAACGTATACATTAAAAAACATTATTCAGACTTTTAATTCGATTCATTAATAACTATAACAATAAAAACAATAAAAAAATAATAAAAATATAAAAATTATTTGTTATTGAATGCTAAATATTGGTAATAAACGAAAATCAAACTTAAGCAAATAATTGATTTCGCATTATCTCTTTTCTATATTAACACCCCCACATATATCTAGAGAACATTTCTCACTTGAACGAGATTTAAAAGAGTGGGGGTGGAGGGTGGGGCGGGGGAGGGGATCAAACAAAGAGCCCGAGGGTCCTCGGAGGCAAATACTAGGTGAGTGGATGAAGGACTGATGATGAGCAGAAGACAGAAAATCATTTGAATTTGATCAGGGAATTGACAAACATCAAGTTACATATAGAATTGAGCATCAAATTTTAAAATCAAATTTCTATGGATGTTAGAATTAGTATTTTGAGAGACCCGACAAATCGGTCCTGACGATTAATTATTAAGATTAATGTTGAGGTTATGATACGAATTAGGGTAAGATTGCAAGGAGGGTTAAGTTTAGGGTTGGTTAGAGTTAAGGTTAATAAATAAATTGATGTTACAGTTTTGTCGGGTTAATTGTATTCGGGGCCGATTTGTTGTGGTGTCATTATTTAGATCTCTAGTTTTTAATAACCTTAGGTTTGGTCTTATAGAAGGTCTTTTATGAGGTATAACCATAACTCATAGTTATGATTATCTAGATGATGCTAGTCAATAGAAAGTAACTTTAAATAATAAATTATATCTACTTTATCTGTAATTTAGTCCTTCTTAGCAACAAAATAAGTTTTAATATTAACAAAACTATTCCCTGAACTGATACAAGTCGAGCAACTTTCATAAACATATCAATGATTCCAGCAAAACTAACCCAACATTATGATCTTATCAAATTTCTTATCAAACTTAGAAATATAAAACTTCATCCTTATCGCAAACCGTCTTAGCTCAGCTTCGAACCTCGAGCTCCGGCTTTCGAAGAGCCCAACTACCCTCTGAGGGGTTGACCCAGGGATAGACCGGACAATCTATCATCGAGGAAGGGTCTCGAGGGACGGGACAGTCCGTGTCGATGGGAAAGAAATATCCTGATGCGTGCGCTGAAAGTTCGATTTTGATCTTGGCCGATATTGACGGATAAACTGACTCGGATG
>JAQIXG010005870.1:0-10960 GCA_034700105.1 Oconnorella tubifera
AGATGAAGTGACTCTCCTATTATAATACTAATCAGATGGCGTCTCACTCACATAGATGAAGTGACTCTCTCCTATTATAATACTAATTAGATGGCGTCTCACCTCTATTATAATTCAATGGAGTCGCGTCACAGCGAAAATTTTCTCTCCGACAATCTTCTCCTCAGCGAGGACTGGGGTACGTACAGGGGCGGGGCTTCTTGGGGCCCCATAAAGTAGGCGGGGCTTGTCTTAATCGGACGTATAGATTTGATATATAGTATATTATATGACTTCCTTGTTTAATTAATTAACATGTGGCACCTGTTTGGTATAATTATAATTTGTTTATTGTTTAAAATTTATAATTATTATAATTAATAATAATTTAATTAATTAGATGGACAGTTTAGAATATGAGGTAAAAATATTTAAATTAAAAATTGGGGTTAATGTTAAATGTTGGTCTGATCGAAGAAAAATTTAAATGTAATATGGATTTAATGTATTTGTGAGTTTTATTCGGTTTCGCACCTCACCTAGTTATTACAGTTTATATTTTTACATTTATTCGGTGAGGCCGGGGTTTGTGGTTATTTGGAGGGCGCTTGCAACCTGATACCAGGGGCCAAATGCCTGACAGTCAAAAAATGCGCTAAAATATTTAAGTTAATTTATCGTAATTTAATGTGATTGATTTTATATCTCTATATAAGAACTCTGATGCAAGTGTAATCTCTTTTTTTATTTTGCTGTAAAAAAGGTTTTTTTTTATCAAAAAGGTGGATTTAATATAGTTTATAAAACATACGTGACATGTATTGAAGTTTTCTATTTAAGAGCCAATTTTGTATTGAAGTTTTTTATTCAAGAGCTTATTTTTTATTCTTGTTCTATTTTTATTATCTGATCAGATGGAAACTTTGATGTTTTCAATCTCTTGGATATGGATACAACCCTAGATCCGGATATCATTAGTTTTACTAACGATGACTTTCTTCAGCAAGCCTTCGATGATGATAACGTAAGTTTAAAATTTCTCCAAATAGTAATCAGTCATTTTAAGCTAATTTTTCCTTTTTAAACTTTTAATCTATAAGTATATTAGGTTTTATCAACAATATTGATTGCATTATCTTTTTTTAACAGATAATTGTTAGTTTAGCGGTTGAGTGTGCGACTTTAAAGCCAAAGTTTTGGTGTTTGAGTCCCGGTGTTGAAATCTTTTATTTATTTGCCGCATTTTTTCAATAGCGAGATAATTATGCTGTTATTGTTTTAATTTTGTGTTTTGACAATTAAAACTATCTAGAAATCAGTTTGAAAACTCTTATATTACCGCTATACATTTCAATTAAGCAGTATATTTATTAAATCTTTCGTAATCGAGTTATAGTAGTTAAAAATATACTTACTGCAAATAGAATTTTGATCAATTTATTTTATTTTATAATTGTTGTTTACAGATAGAAATATTTCCGAGGGACACTTTGGGCTCGGATGAACTATGGAAAGAGCATTGTGATAGCAGTGATAGTGGCACAGATTGTAAGTATTCGCGGTTAAGTTTAGGGTTAGGATTCATAGTATAACGCGCACTGTAACTCTAATAAGTCTTGTTAATTTAGTTTAATGAACTAAAGTAAGTATTGTTTATAATTATAGGTTATCCTGTGCTGTATTTTTGATAATCATTGCTATGTTTAAAAGTTTATTGTTTATAATTAACCAGATTCTTTTTAATCTTTTTTCACTCTGTTAACTCAATTTTTATTCGCAATACTTGTTTGAACTATTATTAAATAGAAAGTCATTTGTTTGTCATTTTTTTGTTGCGATATTTTAATTGTTTGGTTAAATTTTTCATTGTAGGTATTCAGTTAAAAGCTGAACCCGTTTCACCGAAATCATTTTGTTCCGATACGTCGAGTGAAACGTCGGCTTATGGAACAAATGCCTCGGTGTGTTTATAGTTTATATAATAATAATAATTATTATTTTTATTTTATAAATGTATAATTTCATTAAATAGCAGTATGTTTATAATTCTTTAAAATGATTTATTTTTGCTTGTTTATATAATAATAGTAATTCTTTATTTTATGTCTAATTTCAAACGGGTTTGCATAAAATATATTTATATGAGAAAGAAATGTTAAGTTTTATTGTTTCAATGAATAGCGTGCCGGATCAATGTTCATTTTTAATGTAATTATAATAGTTAGCATTATGTCGCTATAGCATTATATTATAAATGTGTGTTTATAATATTCACATTTATATTATATATGTGAATAATATATTCTAGGTTTTTACATGATAATATTTTATTGGGGAATTGTTACCTAATTCTGATTTATATTCTAATGAATTTATTTAATGATTCGTGTATTTTACTAATAGCTTAAACTTACGATTGCGTCTTTAAACAAAAAGAATTATTTTACAAATAAAAAAGAATTTATATTAAAAACTCATTAAAAAAAACTAAGTATTCAGCCATTCCGATAAATATAATTTAGAGTCCGTCAGAACCAGAGTATAATATCTACTACTTGAACGCAAACGAACTGACAAACAGCCAATGGGACGCCTCGGTTGACACAAACTTTATCCAAGACTCCGATGTTAAAATTGAAGACATTGACTACGCCGTATTGACCGATACTTCTCAAGATTCTACGGTCAATGAATACGTCGTTGAACAGAGTGATTTGTATCAACGCGGTGAATTGTTTATGAATGAGGAGCAACAGTTTAGTTACGTTCACGAAGGAGCGGTAACGCAGGCAGTGACGTTAAACGTACCGTCGAAGAAAACTATTTTGTTGACGAATTCCGGGGTGGCGGGGGGCGGGATGGGGAAAGGGGCGGTGAGGGGGTTTTCGAGTTTGGGACAGGTGTTGAATAGTAAGGTTAAGATTCAGCCGAAGGTGGGGAGTGCGGGGGAGGGGGATGGTGTGGCATCTTTGATTGGGGTTAGATCAGCGGTTAACGGTAAGTGGGGGTTAGGTTTAGTTGAATGAATTAAATGAAGATTGAATTAGTTTGAGTGGTGGGATTTAGAATTGTATTGGGATTGATAGTTGGTGTGAGCTTTATGTATGCGTATTATATTATTTACAAAGTGCAAGAGCTTATTCATTTCTGTATTCATATCTATATTCTGTTTATTCATTATGTATTTATTTGTTTTTTCTGTTTATTCAGCAGTTTATTTCACAGTATATTTCTCATTAAAATGCTCCTTTATTAAAAAGTACTGGAAAGGTATTTTTTTATATATTGAGTATTCTAACTCGGTGTTGTTAAACTTTCATTAGTTTTTCTTTGATTGTGTTTTCAGCTCAAAATAAAGTTGTTTTATTGAGTCAAAATACCGGCCTGTTTACAGGGACAAGCGGACAGACAAACAGCATGTTAAAGAGAGATATATCCAGCATGACAGCTTCTTCTGTGTCTCCCTCTTGCCCTGTAGATGTATGTCTGTCTATTTGTAATTAAACAACTTTTATTGTCTTATACAATAAAAGGCCTCTTGAACGTTTCTTGGTTTTTTAAAGTAATTTCATCAATGAATATAAGATTATAATAATATAAACTTATTGTTTTAATTGAAATTGCTTTATTGCATTAATTGCCTCTAGTTGTTTTAACTAGATTAATTGATTAATTAATAAATTGATTAATTAGTTGATTAATTTTCATTAATCCTAATTAATTCTCTAGTATGCTTGTCACGTTTACAAAGGAAAACTTTTGGAGATATAATATTCGATTTTTCTTATTTTTGTTATTTTAATGCCTTTTGTTTAATTGTAGAAAGTTGTGAAGAGACATCAGAGAATGATAAAAAATCGAGAATCTGCTTGCTTGTCTAGAAAGAGAAAAAAAGAGGTAACAAGATTGATCTTTATCTATTTTTAACTGACAAAATATAAAAATTAGCAGCACTTTGAAAACTAACAGTATTTATTTAAGCGGTAAAAATAATTCTTTTATTTTTTTTTATTTTGCTATTTCTTTGTAGCTACATTTCATAGTTTTGATAAAAAAGTTATTCTTTTGTACCGTTTAAAGAAAGAACGCTGACATTTTGTAGTTTTTGTTATCATTTGTTATGTCTTATGCTATTTGATGAAAGAAGGCAAAGTAATCTAAATTTATTTATTTTCAATGTTGTTTTTATTTGCAGTATCTGCAGTCTTTAGAGCAACAGATGCAGGCTTTTAACGCTGAAAACGATCGTCTCAGAATGGAAAATCTTGTGTTAAAAAAGAAAGTTGACAGCCTTATTTCTGAGGTAAGATTATCAAAATTATCTCTTTAATTATTTAACTGCTTATTTGTTATGTAAGGTTTTTTAATTGTATAGTTGTTGTTTAATTGTATAGTTATTTAAACGTATAGATCGCAAAAAGTATCGCAATTTTGTTTTAGTACGAAAGAAAAATTAGGTTTTTTTATCTGTGGAAACAGAATACTGTTTTAAAGAAATCTCGACCAATGACGGTGAAGACTACCGGAGCTACTGTGATCCTATTGGTCTTTGTATGTGTGGCCTTTAATCTGAATTCTGTTGTGTAAGATAATTGTTTTTGTTTCTTTATTTTATATTAGTTTACTTTTTTTTTTTAAGTATTAAAATTATAAGAATTACTTTAATGTATGTGTGATTTATATATATTGTTATATATTTTACTTGCTGCGCTTTTAACGTGGTATTTAGTCTACAATGGCTGGTCAAAAAAAGTTACAGTTTATCTGCTCAATATATAATTTTAAGTTTATCCATATAATAAATGACTATAGTTTTAAATTTTATACTTGGAAGTGAAAATCACACACAGTAATCGTTTCAATGATACAGTATTTGTAATGAAAAGTTTGATGTCTCTATTTTGTATTGATCTTGATGAACAGTATGTAAATTTTATATAAATTATAACAAAATAAAGTATATAAATATAAAGTATATAATGCTTTTATTTTTAATTCAACAGCAATCTTGTTTCAAATCGATTTGACAACAACCAAATGTCAATCATCCCATCATCTCATTATGGGCGGGCCCTTTTGTCCGTCACCGAATCAGAAACCGAGTCCGAGTCAACCAATCAAGTGGCTGATAAACGGGACCAATGGAATGAGTCGATACTGAACGATATGCTGCATAAATCGATGTCAGTTTCTGATGAAAGCAGCAGGGAGTTGAAAGTTTGGAAGCATATCAGAGATCTTGTTATGATTGGAAAAAGTGATAGTGAACAGAGCGATGGATACTCAATGTGTCCTTCTTATTTAAATAGTACCGAGTCACTGAGGTAGGTATTTGCTGCAGTAGATAGATAAATAGTAAAGTCTATCTATTAAGTTATCTAAATTGAGAATGATTTTACAATATCAAGATAGTTTACATTAAATAATATTGAATGATTGTTTGATAATGGCTAAAGAGTGCAGCAAGTAAGAGTGAATCGGATCTTTTGGTTGCAAGTCCAGTATTCTAGTGTGCGGCAAATGAAATTTGATTCACACTTGAAGCTTGCTATATTATACTGTAAACTAAATGAACGATATTTGATTCGACAATTGCCATTTTATAAATCTTTTTACTCAAAGAAAGAAAAGAAGAAATCAGTAAAGTGCATAATTTATTTATTTTCTTCAATCATTGGGTAATTAGAGAAAAAAATTTGTAGCATGTTCTTTGTGGTTTACAAATATTTTAAGTTTTTTTATTTTTAAATTTTTAAAGTTTAAAAATTTTAAAAAGATTTTTAAAATCTTCGTTTTTTAGATTAGTGAATGAGTTGAGGGGTTGGGTTTTGGGTCACGAGGAAGAGAGACGAAGACAGGAAGACGTAGAAAAGAAGAATAAGAAGAAGACTAAGCCGCGTAAACAATACTACCCAGCACGTAAAGTAAAGGCAGCGATGAAGGGAGAGGAGGGATCAGTTCATAACTTTGTGCACATCAGGTAAGCAGAACAACACAGTCATTTATTCATTTGTGTATAAATAATTTAATTGCTTTTTTGAAAAGTAATTAAAACTTTTATTGACAGTATAAAAACAGTTTAAACAATAGTTCGAACAAGTATTGCAAATGAAAATTCAGTTGAGAGAATGTAAAAAAATTAAAAAGTGTCTGGGGGAAACGGTCCCAAACATTCCCAGCACTGCCGCCGCATTTCCCCGCTGCACCGCCAATGCAAGGCATTGCTTCAGGAAAGAGGTGAACCTTGGATCTCCAAAGTTCCTTGATCTTAGGTGGATCTTGGATTAAATCGCTTATTTAAAATTTTTTAACTAAGTTTAAATATTTTTGATTGGAACTCTGTGTGATATTTCGAATTTAAATTTGTTAAATTATTGGCTGTTGAAATGATTGTGTCTAATATATAATGTTTTTTTTATATGACTAAAATAACTTTATTTTAATCAACTGAATTTTGCTTTACATTATTCTCATGAAATAAAACGCATTGTTTTTCAGTGACAAATACGAAGTGCAGGTATTTAACAGCAGAAGGAATAATTATAACAGTTTTCTCGATGCTCTGCAAAGAAGAAACGATACTTTCTATGTTGTCTCATTCAGACATGTAAGTTTATATTTCAGATATATTTCATTTATATTTTGCCATTTTATTTTATTTGTGTTTTACTTAATGTATTTTCTATTTGTATTTAAAATTATTTGTATTTAAAATGTTAAAGTAATATAGTAGTTATATAAGTGTTGTTTAATACTGGTATTTACTGATTTTGGAAGATTACAGTTAGACTACAAGACTTGTAGTCAAAAGGTCCTTTGTTTGAATCTCGGGTGACTTTTAACGCTATTTTAATTTAATAATTCAATTTGAATTTAATAATTCACCAACTCGTTGCATCTTGTAGCACAATGCTTATATGATAGAGCCCTAACTTAAATCTCAATCTCAAATATAAAACTAAACGGATTGAATTGTAAACTTTAGTATAAATTTCACTTGTTTACTTTAAATAGATAATGAATCTTAATAAAGTTTTAAATAGTTTTGTGATTTTTCTGCTGTTAGGATCATTTGTTGTTGCCCGCTACAGCTCATAATAAGACAATGAGACCACGAATGTCTGTTATGATGCCTGCCATGGGATTAAATGGTATCAGATTGATTTTTGTAAACCATCTTATGTTGTGTTGTATTGCTAGAACCAGTTTAATGATTCAATTATTAGTGTCCTATATTTAAATGACTAACATGCTTAACATTAAAGCTGATATAATTTTAAAGCTTAATAATTACGAAATACTTGTATATTAATCTAAATTTAACGCTGTCGATTTTTAATCCAATTGAAAAATTCGACTTTAATTTGCATTCATGTTCGATAAATAGTGCATCTTGTTTCAGACTTATTTTGAATAAGTTTATTTCAAAATAAATCTATTTAGAAATAAACTTTGATTCACTTCAAATTTATTTTGCCTACGTTATTATATAAGCAAAGTCACTTTTTTGACTTTGACAAAAAGTAGCTTGTTTTACTCTTTAAAAAGTAACTTATTTGACTTTGCGTACATTTTCTATAAATAACTCGTACTCTGCTTCACTTTATATATTATATTTAACGACAGAGACCATGCAGCCTCCTCTGGGCAGTGTTGCAATGATGCAGATCGATTGCGAAGTTACAGCTACCAGACTAATTCATATTGACAAGTCCGCTATCCCGCTACATTTAACTGATAACGCTACGATGTCGCGCGGTGAAACAGATCGTCAGTCACATGACACGAAGTCACATGACACAAACGAACATCGTCATTGGTCGAGCTTCAAGCAGCCGTGATTTTAAACATGTGCGTAAATTTTTATCGAGTTTGACGGATGGATGAATTTTCGCGAACAATTTCATTGAATGTTGAGTTTTTGTTACGTTTTAAACTTGTCAGTTGGATGATAAATGCGTAGTTTACTCGGAAAAAAATATGGTTTTGACGTAAAGTAATGATTATTTTACCTAAAATGGCAAATTTTTGGTAAAATTATGATGCGGTTTTATGGTTTTGTTTGCTTTTTGTTGTTATAATGTTCAGTTAAGGTAATATTCTTTAGTTTATACTTTGAAAATTGCAAATAGGAAACATTTTGGAGAGTTTAGATTTCGTTATATAAAATATATCGTTTTAAAACTTTCTGTAAAAGTTTTTAATTGACTCTTTCGTTGCAGTTTGAAAACTATTTTGAATCGTATTTACGAAATACGAGTTTTACGAGTTTTGTATTATTGAGTACTTTGTCAAATTGTTCCCGAGGAAAAATATTTAGTTTTGGTTGTTTCCATTTACGCAAGAACTTTTTGTTTTTAGTTTAATAGTAATTATTTATAGATATTTTTAATTCTAAGTATTAGTTTTATTTAAATACTGGTAACTCGGACATGCATTTCATAAATTTGTTTTATAGTGAATCGAACGCTTCAATCATTTTATTGTATTATTAAAAGTAGCTTCAGTTTTGAAGTAATTTCATTTGATTAAAAATTCTGAATATAGCAGCACCTTAAATGTTCATTTTTTTGTCAAGTTTGTTATGAAAATTAGTTATAACTATTGTAAGATCGTGTTTTAAAATGTCATTTCTGTTTCGTGTTACAAGTAATCTATCCGTTTATGAATCACTTTTATTGTATATAAAATTAGATACTAGCATCTAACATAGAATTTATTTCTCCGTATTTGTGTAATTTGGTGGTATTTTGTTTGTCCGTTTAAAAGAATACTTCTGTTTAAATCGTAGCATATTTTATGTCTTAAGAATTTAGATGATTATTTTTCTCGGTATATTTATTTATTATCTAAAGTAGTAATTTGATTGCATTAAAATTGTATAATGATTATTGATGAATTATTATGTTGTTATTTTGTAAACCGCTATTTGTGTATTTCTATCTGAGCTTTATTATTGCCATTCCAATGATTTTAAACAAAATTGCACTGTGGTTAACATTGAAATCTGATTCAATTTTTAAGAAATTTCACGCTTTAAATTGTATAAATTATAAATGTACGATATTTTGTTTTCTTAATTATCAAGTACCTGGAATACTTTTCCTGATAATTTTATTACAAAATATTTACCGAGAGAAGAATTATTGATTTATTTAAATAGTTTATTATTGCAGCTAGTTGATTTTTATACAATTAATTGACAAATTCAATTTTGTACAATTTTATTCACAATGCTATCCATTTAAATGTTTAAGCTTATTGTTTTACTTGTCTGGACTATATTGGTGGTGTCCTTGTTCGTATTGTATTTATTTCTTGCCTGTCTTTAGTAGCACTCTATTGTATTACACAGAAATTTAAATTCCAGAATTCAAAATACAAACGCATAAATTTTGAAATCTTGATTGAAATTCATATGATTTTATTCAATGTAAAACAATCCAACCAACCATCCTACAAACCCATTGCATGACAATAAATGATATCCTTTTGCATTAAAACATTTTAAACGCGCGCATTATTCTTGCATAATATCGCAACTATTTGTATCTATTCTATTCTGTTGCACATCTATTTCAATTTTGCACTGTATTATAAGTGAAACACTAACCATGTATTTTTGTTGTTAAATTTTCTTAGAAGTTCGTGTGATTGAAATTATCTTCAAATGATGAAAGGCTACATAGAGTTTTTAACAACAATTAATCTTGTAATATTGTTTCTTTACAATTGAATATTACACTTTATATTACATTATGTTATATTACAGTGTTACTCAATTTAAATTTATCAAATGTTTTCAGTCATTTTTTGCTTAATTTCTGTTAGTAGAAATTGCAGCGTTTATTGTAGGAGTATGTTATTAACAAAGCTTTTTGCTGCATTTTTAACTGTTTTCAAAATTAACTTTATCACTTGTATAAAAATACAATACTTTGTCAATTGTATAGTAGTATGTAATTTTAAATTAGTTATGTCAATTAAATGTAGAGCAGGCATTTTCAAATGATGTTAAACAAAGTTTTTGTGAAGTTACTTGCATATAATCAGCAACTTTAAATAACTAAGTAATTGCCTTGCATTTTGCAAGGTTTTGAGATTCTGTTTAATATATGGTATGTTTATGTTAATGATATTTTTTATAGTACCAACTTAAGTATACGTTTTAGTGGTGTTGTTCTTTTAAACATTATAGATCTAAATATATCGAAAATAAAAATCGCAGCATATAATTCAGATTTTTGTCTTTTACTCGATTTTTTAGACAAATTGTTTAATGCAGATAAGTTTTCATAAAATAATAAAGTTAATATATTGCAAAAGGGTTTCATTAAAGGGTTTCATTAATTATCTCTAAATAATTAAGCTTAATAATAATAAAATATCGTTTCTCTAATCTAAATATACAATTAAAAGATTTTTCTTTATGAATGAAAAACCTTTCTTTAAACGAATCAATTTACTACAAATCGAATTACTAGCTGATTCTGCGGAATATCATTGGATTTAAGACCAAAAATATAAAAACTAGTCTTTATCATCACTTATAATGACTTCATTTTCTATCAAACGTTATCGTATCTTTATCACTATTTAGCACCATTATACTATATCTAAAAGACTATTAGATATTAAATACGTACATTTAAAACTCTGTCAGAATAGATGAAATGAATTTTTTTATATATGTGTTTTGAAAATACTGTAATCTATATTATATTATGTAATCTATGCTCAATTTCAGCCATATTTCTACTTTCGGTTTAAAATCTGAGCCAATATTTGAACTCCCCATGGTTGATTTACCTATTTCCAGGTGTAATTATTTTGCGCATAGCATTTTCCGTTTAGGCTGTTTACAGTGGCGGTTCTAGCAAAAATTCGCAGATGGGCAGCTGATTAAAAAGAATTAAATAATTTTGTCCTTATTTAATTTTAAAATAAAAGATAACAAGAGAAATTAGCACAGATTTAGCAG
>JAQIXG010005871.1:0-10959 GCA_034700105.1 Oconnorella tubifera
TATAATATAATTAGCACCTATATTGTTTAATTATTATTTATTACAATCATGATATCTTTAATTAATATTAAAACAATAAATTCCATTGCTGAATTTAGGAGATGAGATCTTTAAAATGCTAAATTTGATTCTTAATTTCTCTCATAATGCTTATTTCTTTTTAGTACCTTAAACTTTTTAGAAATCTTCTATTAGTACATTTGAATCCAATAACATCCAACTATAGAGGCGACGTCTCCAATGCATTCATCAAAGCCACAGTTTTAGAATCTCTAGAAATCGAACCCCTATCCGACTGTTCTGACATCATCCTAAACCCATCCATTCTCTGATTCCTACCCGTCGGTTTATTCGCTGCAGTAGTCAATGCCGGAGCATTTATCTGAAAACTTGTCGTTTGCGTTTTATGCACGGTAATGCTCAATCTTCGTACTTCTTCCTGAATCGCTGAAAGAACAGTTACCACAGTAGAAAGAGCATTTTGGTTTTCGCTCATAAGTCTTCTAACATGGTCTATATCCTGTCTCGTTCTCTCTTCATCTTTCGCGTTATTTTGCACGTGTTGAAGTCTCACGTCTAATATCCGAAGAGTTCGCTGGATGGAGTCCAACTGGGGGATTGAGAGAAGTTGGATCTGGGCACAAGGGCCTGTGGAGCCAGACACGCTGGTGGAAGGACGGGTACGAGCTGGACGTCCGGTAGACCGAAGGGAGACCCTGCGCTTCATGTTGGGATTGGTGGGGGGAGCGGGGTGGGACGGGGAGTCGGTATCGGGGTGGAGGGGAGGAACCGAGCGAGAGATGGCAGTGCGGTAGCCCGGGGGGGCGAGGGCGCTTTCTCGGTCTTTTTCTGGGGTGATATTAACAAGTAAGTTTATTTAATTAGCGCATAATTTGCTGTTAGAATTAATTTAGTTAGATTTTAGTTAATACAAAGCTACATTTAATAGTAAGACTTCAATTAATAATGATAGATTTGAGATATTTGAATTCAAATTTGATTACTAGAAATTTCAAATTTTAACATTTAAATTTCATAATTTCATTAAAAATTATCGTTTCTTAACAAAATCCAATAAATATTGCCATTTAAAAGTACTTATATCCATGTCATGTCATAAAATTTGAATTGATAGAACTTTTTAAATTTCAAATTCTCAAAACAGAAAGCTGATAGCTTTTTTTATATTTTTATTATTATTATTATTACCCCAGTACGCTTTGATTATCTAGATTGAGACAATTACAAAGGTAATAAAAGATTACAAAAGATAGACTAATATCTTAATGTAAATGAGACTTTACAATATTTTGAATCAAAGTTGTTTTTCATACCGGGTCCATTAAATTCAACGAGATCCGTGCTGACTGTTGCACCGGCCAATAGATTATCGCCTACACTTACACTGTCTTTACCTGAAATAGTTTTTAGGATTATTTTTAAAAATAAATAAATATAATAAGATTATGAAAAAATTGAAAATTGTAATTATTTTAAAATATTTATTGAAACATTGGATCACTCTGCCATTTATTCTGCATTATACTTAAACAGTTCGTGTATTAATTTAAAACTTTATGCAAATAAAGTAAATTAATAATTTAATTTACTAACCTTCTTCTTTTTGTCTTTCAAGTTTGAAAAGATATCGTCTAACAAGTCGCTGTAGTATATCTGAATAAGAATTATGCGGTTTTTCAATATTCAAACTTTCGCACACCTTTTCTCTTCGCATCTGAAAGAGTATAAATCTTTTTGACAAATTCTTTCAATTGCATAGAGATTGAAAGATTTTTACATAGAAAATTGAAAATAATTCAAAATTAAATTTATTAAGATGCACACATCTAGAATAAAACTAGCATTAACAAGCTAAACTAGCATAATAAAACTAGAATAAAACTGTAATCATTACGTGAAAAACATATTTAACATATCTTTAACATATATAAAACATATTTAACCATATATTTTGTTTCTTTGTTGTAGAGTTATATATATGTGTAATAGTAAACAAAAATTTACTCTGATAAAAGTCTGTTTCTTGGCAGAAGCGCACTCAGTCTGATCTGAATCATTACTTCTGCTGACATTTTGAATCCAATGCCAGATAGATATGATAGACTTGGGTGTGGGTACCATGTTAAAGGGCACGGGGAGGGTGCCACCTTCGTCGATGTAATTCATCCATAATCCAGTGCGAGCAAACTTCCATTCAACATCACAATCAGTCTGATGAAATAAAGATATTTAGACCTCTAGTTAGTTTTATTCCAGATACAAATAAATTTGTTTTCTTGTGTTATATCATTTGTCTGCTGCAGATTACTGATTACAATTATTGATGTTACTGATATTCAGATTACATATGTGAATTATAATATAACATGGGGATAATTCGGCTACAGATTTTTGTCTGCGACAATTCGTTTACAGAAATTTGGCCAGCTGACATTTGTTTTACTATGAAACTAGGGTTAGAGATAGTGTTAGGGTAGATAAAATGTTGGTAAACCAAATGTCTGTATACCAATTTTCGCGCAACTATACAAAAAAATAATCAGCTTACAAAAATAGTGCTTTTTTATGTATATCTGCACGAACAATATATAGTAAAATACAGTTTACAGACCTATAATAATTATAAAATACATTTCTGCCTATCTCAATACTTACAAGTAAAAAGGCTTTACAAACCTGTATATCTTCAAACGAATGGCTCATCATTGCAATCAGCATATTAATGAGAACGATGATGATGGCCACGTGATAGAGAGCAAAAAGGAACATTCCTACCCCCTCCACGATAGAAGTGGCGTGGTTACCCCCGGGGAAACTGGGGGCGTAAAGGCTTCCGTTTTCTTTTGAGGGATATTTGATCTCAATGCTGTCTATGTTGACAAGACCAAACATTGACCAGAATAAACTGTATAAAGTTCTCGGTAATCTGGTATTAAATAGACTCAGTTGGTTATTTTCTTTGAATTTATTGTCATGAAAAACTATTATGGTATGTAGAAGATATGTAAAAATAAAGTGAGTATTTTGTGATAAAAAGGAGTAGTTTTTTAAGCTTAGAAGTAAATTTCAATATTGCATGCTGAGTTTAAATATTAAGATTATATAATATGAAATTACATCTTATTTAAGTTAATTATTATTTAAAAGTTTTTATATACTTCTATTATATAAAGCAATACGTCTGCAGTTTTATGACAATATTTGTATAGGTAGAGAGAACAACTGATATACTTTTGAATAAATATTCAGCTTCGTATCTATCATAGAAACTTCATGGTTACAATGTCAGTAAATTTGTTTAAATAAAATATATACATTTATTATTTAAATATAAAAATTTGCATATATGAAGTTATTAATAAGAAATTTGTGATTTTTTTATACTGACCCCTGAAAAGCCTCTGAGGTATGGACAAGTTTTTCTGTTCCCTCTTTCTTATAAGTCTGCGACCCGTAGTACCAGTACAAGTTATGCAAACCAACCATAAAAGCAAATAGCACCTACACATTAACTCAATGGTTATTGTAACAAATAAAATAACCTATGTTATTCAATAATAATTATTTAATATTCTCCCTTAATTTCTTCAAGTCGAAAAAAATATATATGTTGTTAAAATTTATAAAATATATATAATAATTTACTTTAATTCACATCACTACAGTATATTATTATATCAAGTTACTATATCGAAATCCAGTGGCGTGGCCAGAAATTGTCTCAAGGGGTGCTTTTTTCTTTCAAGATTTGGAGTCAAGAGTCAAGACCTTTTTTATATTGTAACTCAATTTTGGTCTCCAAATACATGTATCCGAGTCAAAAAATTGCTCAGCATCGTCACAAAGGGATGGAGTTTCACCACTAAACTCACGTCTTTAACATGACAAAAATTGTTAGGACCTCAATTGGGGGGCGGTTATAACGCCCACAACCCCCCCTTGCCTCCAGTCGAAATCGTGTTTAAAATTTATTTTGACTTAATCCTCACCAAAGTGAAGAGAACGAGAAAGCGAGTGATGTCACCGATCATGCGCCCCAGTGAGATCTGCAGTGGGCCCAGGACTTCAAAGGCAGGCATGAGGTAGGTAGTCCTGGCTATGCTGATCACATTAGCTATTGCAAATAAAACGTCCGAGACAATTTCAGGATCGTCCGGCTTCCACGCAAATCTCGCTTCAAGAAAATACAAAATTAATACAAAAATTGAGCAAAAATAAAACAAAAATAAAAAAACCAAGTACAAAAATTCAAAAATCAAAAATACAAAATAATCACATTCAAGCGTTGACAATTTATAAGGTACCTAGTATGTAATTCTTAGTGGTGGAAGTTGAAAACCAAAGTAAATGTTGATCTATGCTAGTGAAAATAAATATATGTATATATCTAATATTATTTTCAGGATGATTGACTCGACGCAAAGGTCGTTCAGGCAGGCCTGAGTGGGGGGTTAGAAATATATGTAGAAGAAAAATTGTTACCCCTTTTGTCGTAATAAAACGATCCGGTGTCTAAGTTTGTTCAAATTTTGGTAATAATATCGTTTTATATTTTGGTAAAGGAGGTTTTTACCTTCTGAAATGTTTTCAAAAATATTTTCTGAAAGGTAAAGGATGGTTAGAAACACAGCTAATAATTACAGCTAGATTTTGTTGTAGTAGTTGATCCGAAAATTTCATTTAGGAATTGTCCGTTCAAAATACAAACATTTTTCTTAAAGTTAAGTTGGTCTATGGATAAATGTTGCTTTTTTTCAAAAAGAAATCCTTTAATATATCAACTAATTAACGAGCAGAATAAGGGCATCAGGTTAATGCAGTCCCCTACGACTATTTTATTCATACAAAACTGACGAAATATTAACTAAACAGTCAATATTAATTCGAATAATTTATTACACTAGCAATTATAAATACCTTTAAAACATTCATCATCTGAGCTCACTTGTCATTGATTAATTTGGTTTATATTTCATATTTTCTAAATTATAATCTTATCATCGATAATTTTGTCAACAAATTAGCGATATTATAAATTTTACTTGCATTGATTTATATCACAATATTTAGTCGCTGATTTCACACTGTTGTCTCAACGATTCATATCGGAAATTACTTATCGACAAAGCGTGCATTGCTCGTAGAATTCCTTTTAGTTTGAATTGTCTAAAGATTTAAGACAATACTTTATCTTTGTCTATTCTAAATCTTTCTGCTATTTGCTCGTTAGATTCGCGATCGGTCATGCGTTAATTTTTCTAGGACTAATCACACAGAAAGAATTAATAGCAATTTCACACTTCCGATTTATTCAAGATCAGTGGTGGCCCACGCAAAAAATACATAAGAAGAAAAATAAAAATATAGAAAAAATAAACATTTTTGGTAGGCCTATAAAGTTTTTCTGACTACAAATTTTTAAATTCAATCCACGTGTCTCTTGTTTAATGCAGTCTTAATGCTGAATGAATTATATTTTTTGTAATATTTAGGGTCCCCCTTGAAACTCACGACCCTTCCGTTTTACACATACGAACTTTTCATTCAAAAAATCTGTTATAACTCTCTTTCCAGAGGTAAGATTAGAAAAAATACTATTAATAACTCAGTTAAAACCACTCTCAGCCCTTCCTTTTGTAAATAACACGTTTAATATACAAAAAGTTCTACCCTTTTAACCCTACCATTAATTATCTCTGAAATTAAACTCAGATAATTGTAATAATTAGATATTTGTAATACTTACAGGCTTGCATGAAGTAGCTTCTCTTAGGATTATCATTAAACATCCCCTCTTTAATTATATTATACAAAGTTTCATTTCCTATAAGTAAAGCGTCCCTCGCGCGAGCTGTTCCATTGTAGGTCCTATCTGCCGACTTGATTCGATTATCAACAAGAAAACGAAGCACATAGGAAGACAGATAGACAGACAGGACTATAAAATCAATCCAATTGTAGTTATCAAGTAGATAGACTCTGAGACCAGTGTTGTACATTGCTTTACATTCGGTCCATAAAAGACCTGTATAGAGAAGTTGTTGATTTCAAAAGTGAAAATAAATGAATAATCGAAAATATAAAACTGAATTGGTTAAAAATGTATTAAATGGAAAGTTTCGTGATAATTGATATTTTTTTATCATAATTTTGTCTACTATAATTCAAATCCGAATCATAGTTGTAAAACTCGTCCTAACCTTTGTCCTAACCCTAGTCTTAACTATAGACCTAACCCTAACGTTGTAGTAGATCAAATATCAGTAGATCAAATATCGGTGGACGAATTATTGTGATACAGAAATTAAAGCTTAAAAAAGTACCGAGCAGTGGAAAATGACTGCGTAATAATTTTATGAAACACAAAAGCCTTGGAAATATATAAATGGGCCAATCTTAAATAAAAATAAACCTGTAGATATTTAGATAAGCATACTATTATAATAGATATGTTAACTTTTTGAATCACTGAAATGACTAGTGTGCCTGATTTAGTTACATTCCATTTAATACATTTTTAACCAATTTAGTTTTATATTTTGGATTATTCATTTATTTTCACTTTTGAAATCATCAACTTCTCTAACCTAGAATCCAAAACATGAGACAGATCTGAACATTAGTCATGAGAATATTAGCAGGCCGGAATGTTGCTTTTAGAACATTCTCCAACTTCTCTCTGTACATAGAATCATTGGGATGACATGAAAATAGATCTGATGTAATGTTAAACGAGATTGGGTAGGTTCTCTCATCCAGTCGGAAGGTGGCAGCAGCGAGAAGCACCAGGAAACAGATGTGAGAGAGAGTGTGAGTTATGAATTTAGAAGCCGGGCATCGCATTGAATGACCTATCTTAAACCAAAAAAGATATGATTCTTACTGAGCTTTTTATGTATCATTTAATATGTGTTGGTTATAAACTAAAGATTTATTAATATTAACAATAATATATAGAAAGACACATACTGTGAAAGAAATTATATATAATTTTATATTTAAGGAAATAAAGCTATTTTACAAAGCAAGTGAAAAATGGCAAAAGTTATGTCAGAGTAGAACCTTCTTCTAAGTGCAAGGAGGTTATCTTTTCAAAATATATTTCATACTGTTTGTTCAAAACATAAGATCTATATTTCACTCAAATAAGTGTGGCATTAACGTCAAAATAGTAAATTACGAAAAATGAGAAAAAAGTGTCATTACAAACTCTATAATCATTAAATTCCTGCACAAAAGTAAACAAAAAAACACAGAAAAATAAGCTAAATTTCACCCGACTACTAAGTTTCATTTTTTCGTGATTCTTACCTTAGAATCTGGTGATATGATGTAAACGAGGCAAAAGAAAGGAAGCATTGGTAAACAGATGAGCCACATTCCCAATTTTTTCCATAGATTTAATGATTGCATAAAACCCATTTGAGGGCCGAACCAAATACTGGTCAGATGTTGCTGGCAGTTTGGGTGAGCTACAAACTTAACGAAAAATAGTTGATAAAATATACACGAAACTTAGTATATTTACAGAATGCAAAAAAGTTTTGAATTGTTTATAGAATATGAAATGTGCATTTGTTTTTGTGGAAAAATACGTTAAATTTTAATAAATGTTATTTTAAAATTGTATTTTACTGGGCTTAGAGAAGCTGAAGTAATATTTGCAGTGAATTGTAGCCTATTCTCCTAAATAGATTTTTATCAGTAAATTTACAAAAACTGACTTCATTTCATTAACAAAAAAACATTTACTAGAAAATATTGCTTTAGAATTTCTTTCATTTAACGTTATGTTATAAAGATATTTCGTTGTGCAACATACAACATTTTATGTTAGCAATAACTTCATTATGTTTTACGAATTCTCAACCAAATATAACCCTAATTTTTGCACCTTATTTTTGTTGAATTGAACCTTCCTCAAAACGTGATCTAGAACAGATTTTCTGCTCGACCAAAAGCTCGGAGAAACCGGATCGAAGACTTAATGTCGATATAATTGTCAGGTTTACAGGTCGGTCAGTTTTATAACCGGTCCACACGCAACACGACGAGCAATTCAACGTCGCAAGAGTACAACGCAATGAGCTTGTTTCTACTTAACAGCTATTTTATGCGACGCAATTGTAGTAGGACGAAAAACGAAAAACGTAGGATGATCTTCGAAACGAAATGTTAACGCAATGTCAATGTTAATCTCATTGTAACGTTTGTTATAATTTGAAAAACAAGAGAAAATATACTTATCGTCTTTAGTCTGCAACAGTTTTTGCAGAAAGAAAAATATTTAAAAATGCAATATCTTTACATTGCAGATTTTTCTTTGATGTTTATATAATGAATGAATTTAACATAAAAAGTCTTGTAATTATTGTTGCATTCGGTTTATTGGTATTTAGTGCATTCAAATAATCTCTTAATTATAATTTATTTATTAAAATTTAATTTAGAAATGACACTGTTGCTGTGAAAACAAGATTACTGCATTATTATCTAACTTAGATTTTAAGCTACACTGCTTATATCATCTATATATCAAACCCTACAATAAGGAAATTGCACTAAGTCTAGTTTTTATAATAAAGTGTAACTTTTCGATATACCTTTTTTTCTTCATATTCCATGGCCATCTTTAGCCGGGCCAGTGGATCCCTCTGTCCGTCCCTGTCATTACCTTCACTCAGCACGGCCTCTACTTCCTGAGTCCCTCGACAGAGGTCCATAAGCTCACAAGCAAAGTTCATGCATTGTTCAACCAGACTCAAATACTCATTCTAAACCAAAAACATTTATTTTATTTCATTATTTATTTTATTTAAAATACGCTTAATAAGCCTAATAAGAACATGAGAAGAAACAATAAAACAAGAAAGCAATGAATATCACGTGTAGCTAACGATGTCATATTTTTTCTAACAAATTATGCGCTCTTTTAAGTGCTCAAATCTTTTAAAAGTTTGCAGTTTAGTGAGGCACAGAACTGTAGGGAGGGTGTACTTTGATTAAAAAAGTTTTCTTTTTGACACTGATACCTAGCCAAGTATATATATCAAAAAATATATATCAAAACGTTATATTAAACGTTATATATTTATGTGTTTACCGTCATTTTGGCGGGTTATCCACTAGTCATACGTAGCCTACCTTAAATTCTTTCTCTACTCCCGCCAATTTCTGCATCTCTTGCCTTAGCTCAAACGTCGTCATAATCGGGTCCGGGCTACACAACGCCATATAGGCCGGGCTAGCTAGCGCCCTGTACGCGTTAAGCCGTGACCTAGATCTCTTCAGCGAATCATAATTCTGCTTAGTCACGCAGTCGCCGCATTGACACGAAATGGGATGCGGCTTATCTATCGTCTGATTGCGAGCCAAAAACATCTGAATAATCTCGTGGTTATTATAATGCGCGGCTAGAATAAGCGGAGTAATATCAGGAGAAAATTGACTCTTTTCGTCAGTTCTAAAAAAGGGATCTTTCATAGTTCGTTTGCATTGTTCCGCGCCCGCTATATAATTCGGATGTTCTATTATAATCTTGACAATCTTTGTAGCTCCTTTGCTGATAGTATGAAGGAGAGCTTCTTCAACGCATTCGAAATTTATCCTGTCGAGAAGAAGCTCGATAGTTTCTAGGCTCTCGCTGTCGACGGCTAGATGAAGGGCGCTGCGGCCCATGTAGTCTACGCAGTTGACGTTGAGGGTGACATCGTTTTCTTCAAGGGATTGTCGGACGATGGGAACGTCACCGAGGGCGGCGGCGTTGAGGTAGACGCGTTCCTCGTCGGAGAGCTGAAATGGAGCGATATTTTTTGTATAGAAATCATATTTTTGATTAATCAATGTTGAATTTTAATTGGTTAACAAATGCGGCGCAATTGTTATTTCAGTAGTGTAACCAGGAATTAACTAAGATTGGGAGATGGGGGGGGGGGGGGGGGGTTGTTCCCGTCTTCTTTTAATAAACTGATTTCTATATTTATCATTTAAAAGTGATATGAATATTTAAAGTAGACCCCATATCAGTAGGCCTAGATGAAAATATAAAAATGTTACTAGTTTTAAACTTTAACATATATTTCTTAAAACATAACATGTGCGATTAATTTAAAAGATTGTTTTCTTGCAATCAAAATTAGCTTATATGAAGCATTGTAGTGAAAATTAAAAAATAAAAACAGTGCAAGAGACTAATTATCAGCAGCAATCATTTTATTAAAAACGATAAGTTTTTGGTTTTATTGTAATTAGGGGGCCTACCTGCACATCCTCAAAATTAGTGAAAAGTGAACCTCTGGAAGACGGGGGCGTTTTCTTTGAATCCACCATATTGAACTGTGGCCTGCAAAATTGTAACATTTTTAAAATAAAACTTTTAAATTAAAATCAATATTCTTTGATTTTATTATTAATAAATGAATATTAGGGTTGCCAAATAATTTTATATAATACCGGACCGGGAAGAAATACTCTAGCAGAAAAAGTTTCCATAAAATAAAAAACAACAAAGCAAGAAATCGAAAAAATCGGAAATCATAAAAATGCTTAGTATTTTTACTATACATTTTTATATGTGTAGACATTGTAGTATAAAAAATGTGTAGTATGAATATTAAAAATCATTTAGTAATGATTTATTGATTTCCCGGAAAGTGTGCGGAAGTATTACTGTCCGGTCCAAAACCGAACAGCTGGCTACCTTAGTAAACATACTAGTATGCATTATGAATGTAATTTCAAGTGTGTTTTTGTTTCATTTTTTTTCGAAGATTTACTTAAACAAGTGATTTCCTTTGAATGAATTGATAAATGATGCTGCATTACTTTTGGCTTTGATAAATAATATTTGCCAGAGATTTTGTAGATTACATCATATCCGGAGAGATCTAAAGTATGTAGTAACCATATATACATATCTTTAAAACATATTGTATTGTG
>JAQIXG010005872.1:0-10958 GCA_034700105.1 Oconnorella tubifera
CTAGCTAACGGATACCCGTCAGCTGAATCTATTACCCGGGCATTTATCAACGGGCGGGTACCCGGGTACCCGTTGACTGAACTAAATTGGATATATCGAAACCCTGATATATCGAAGTAATTTTGATGGTCCCGTGAGCTTTGATATAACGGGATTATACTGTATATGGAATATTTTGAATGATCTTCATTTTTTAATATTTTTACCCTTACAGTTTTACACTTACAAATATCTATTAAATATATATTTCTTGATCAATCTAACTGTTTGACTGGCTATTTGTCTAACATTACTATCCATCCACTCATCCATTCGTCCATCCATTCGTCAATCCATCAATCAATAAATCAATCAATCCATATTAAATATGAATGGATTGATAGATTGACCGACAACCAGATAGATTAAATTTTAATCTATCCATCTATCTGTCTGCTTGTCGGTCTATGTACCCTTTCATTCATCTCTGTATATACTCACAGGGGTCACGTGAATGAACTGTGAAGGGGTGGGGGGGGTGGCCCCTAGTATCTCTGTACTCCACCTTGAGAACCCTGCGGCGGGGGTCCATTCACTGAAACCAACAACAATAAACCGGAAATTGAATTGAAAGCAAACCCGCAGTGAAAAGCAATGAAATTACTGTCCGTCGGAAAATTAATATAATCTACATGGAGTCGAACCTCCGAGTAGCGAGATATGCTATCTCAGGTTGGTTGTAATATTCAGCTGACTTGAATTAATGACTAATTCGATTTGTTTCGCAAAACAGTCATTATTTGTCCGATTCTTGCTAATAACTATACACAACACGAACAATAAGTATTGCCAGCATATTTCGACAATCTAGTGGTAAACTTATAAATCTACAATTATTGACGATTAAATGGGATGAGAGAAAATGTTCAATAATTGAAAATAGCAATTAGAAACAATAAGATTTCGATTGAGATCTAAAATATAAGGATTTGAGAGCGCGGACTTTTAATTTTGTCAGTAACTGACAAAATTAAGTAAATTAACCGGTAATTTTCTGAAATGATATGAACTAACAACAGATTGTTTGAAGTTGCTAACATGATGAATGTTGTTGAATTTTAAGACAAAAATGAATACCTACATAATAAACAACAAGAAGGCATACGGATAATGACGATGAAATGAATATATTTGTTGTGATTTTTCATGATTTTTGTCACGAATTTATATTAGAAATATATTGTTTTATTCATTTTGCTCCATTTCCATTGTATTAATAGAGAACTCATGCTGTTTTCATATTTACGTGAAATTTAACGTGAAATTTAAATAAAAAATAAATAAATACATAAAGCGAAAGTCGTAGAAATCACGCGAAGCAATCGGAAACGCAATAAATAATTACTGCACATTAATTTTAACAAAACCAAAAATTAATCAGTCTGATTTAATTAATACAGCGATTTATTAAGAAAAAAAATCATATATTGCCCGTAGCTCTATTTCTAAAGAGAGTGCATAAATAAATAAAGCTTATTAATAGTATAGCAATTAATTACAAAAAAAATTCATTAAGTTTTTAAGTAATATTGTATAAACAAGAGTCATTAAAATTATTACTAAATTATAAGCTTAATTAATATTCATTTATACTATTACGACACTCAGGTCTAGTGTTTTCATCGTCAGAGATATATTTTTATTCATTTTGCTCCATTTCTGAGATTGCAATGAAATCTTATATTTGTTGGAAAAAAATCAATTGCATTCTTCGCTGACATTCTAGCAACAAATGTAAACTGTTGATGATGCAAAATCGTTTATTTCGTAGATTGTTTAGAAAAGGTTAGATTGGCGAGAGAGATTAGAGAGCAGTTGAAACCGTTTAATCATCGCAGCATTTAAGTAAATAATTTACCCAAAATTTGATTTAAATAAATAAAGTAGATATCTTTTTTAGTGAATAACGAGAAATAGATAGAAATAGCAATTAATATACTCCATTAAAACATTCAATCAGATATCTAAAATACTTCATGCTGTGTCTTATTGCTGCTTCTTTCAGAGAGATTGATGACTTAGTAATTAATTGCCAAATGTTGATGAAGCACGGAGTTAATTAAGCAAATTATATTTAAGATTAATACATAAAATAGTTAAGAATTTGCCTTTCCAGATCCAATAAGTGACATTTTGTAAATATTGTAATAATACATATAATATATATGCTCACATATAATTGTGTAAATGAAATTGAAAGCCCATTTCTAACTATAATATAAAAAAATATGGGATATTATCAGAGCAGACTTTGAACAGACACTAATTGATACTAATTATATTTGAGTTATAGCGAAATATATCAATATTGAGCCAATCATTGTATATCATATGTAATTTATGTTAAAATGCAGCATTACAAAAGTATATGCGTTTATAGTTACTTTTTTTATTTTCTGTCATTAATCCAATAGTTAGGCTTAGTATTCAATGTTACAGACACAACGTGCGATAGTAATCAGTTAAAATAAAACAGCTATTCCAAATATAAATTATCTGATACATAATCAGCCAGAAATTAAATTAATTTGCAAAATATAAACAATAGAGTAGCATATATTGTACACTTATAGCGATTTTTCCATAAAATATTGACGCATTTTACAAACTATTTTAAATGTTTTACAGTTTTATTTCAGCGAAAATACAGCCTGTGCTATTAAAATATTTTTTGTCTCCCTTGAGTAACCAAATACTTTTAGCAAACATAAAACTAATGCATTTTTCTGCTTTCAACGAGTCGATGCATGGATCTCAGTATTTACACAAGGGATTCATTATTCCTACTGTATTATTATCACTGATATACAATGCATGCAACTAATCACGCAACGCATCTTGCTGAGATCATGAGCAGAATATGATTTTTGACTTTTAACAAACGTCTCTTTCTCTCTTCTATTTTTAATTTAAACAAATATAATGAAACTAATTTCATCGGCTTTTAAACTTAAGAGCTGTAAGAAAATAGTATCATTACTAATAAAACTTGATCTTTAAAAATGTAAAATAAGAATAGTAAATTCAATATAATTGAAGAAATAAATATATCCGATTCATTATATTCAAGAATATAATATAAACATAGATGAACAAAATATTGTATCTTTATACATCATAATCATGTATTTTTTCATATCATCCATAACCACTCTATCAATTGTAATTATTTACATATTATTACCAACATAAACTTCTCATTTTAAATAAAATAACTGCTAATTAAATAAGCAAAAAGTACATTAATTGCAAGATAAATAATAATGCTAATACATTCTATTAAACAAAATTGATATGATAAATAGATTACTGGTAATTGGATGATAGCACGTAGGCATGGAAGCTAGGTTCATTAAATTTTGTTGGTATGGATTCGCTGCGCATGCGTAGACTGTTAGTCCATTTTTTCCGTTTGCTGTTTGCTGGGGCCCTTTAATCATCATTCCCGTCGGGGCACTTACCCCCTGTAAAGTTACAAAATAATAAAAATATATGTTTTAAGCTTTGATAAAATTTGCTAATTATAAGTAAAATACAGATGCTTTATTTAAAGTTCAATCTAGTCAAATACCTAGAGTTCCTAGATATACATCAAAATATAGAGTAATAACAGACAATAAGTAACAGACAATAAGTAACAGACAATAAGTAACAGACAATAAGTAACAGACAATAATGTAATACAAAAATCACAGTTAAAGATCACAGGATTTTTGAAAGTATAAACTTGATGGAATTTGAATTCAAAAATATTGCAAATCTATAAAATTCATATCTATGCCATAACAGGAAAAAAATCCTGTTATTAAAAATTACATATTTTCCTGCCTTTTCATAATGACTGAGATTAAATGTAATCAAATTACAAAATATAATAAAATTTTATTTTTATACAGTTACTAAGCCTTTATGAAAGACGATAAAAAAAATATTTGTTTAAGTCAGTTTTATTCGGTAAACGGACAAAATGGACACGGACAAAATGGCCATTTTGTGAGGGTTAGGGTTAAGGTTAACCCTAACCCTAACAAAATGGCCATGTCCATTTTATCCGTGGCCATTTTGTCCTGGAATCGTTTTATTCTAGGCTCAAAACTATAATAAAGCTCGCCTGCAAAAAATTAAAGAAATAATGTAAGACAGTAAATATAAATAAAGCAACACGGTAAATATGCCAATTATCCAGATGTTCATCACAAACTTGACACCGGAATGCAGCTGTTTGCAGTTTCAAAAATATTTTTTAACGTATTTATGACAACTGTTACTGAAGTGTTATAAAAATGATTGGAAAAGCTGTGAATATTGTTTTTTTGAAAACTGGCCCCGAGTTGAAAGAATTCTATAATAATTTCAAATGCATAGAAACTGAAAATCTGCTTGAATTTATTTCGTTTCATATAAAAATGTAGGGATAAATAAACAAAGAATTTTGATATACAAATATAGAGTCAAAATGTTATATTTATTTTAAATACGTTTATTCACGCTTGCATAAAGCGAAAGAAAGTTACATACATAAATGCTAGAAAACTAAATTTTTATTGAGATATTTAGATAATACTCAAATCATATTTTCTCCATCAACTAGGAACAAAAATCTGACCAAACTGTATACATTGGACCTTGAAGACAATTATTGAGCGCTAAAAGTGTCTAGTCACTTAACACTCTCACAACATGTCACTAAATAGTCTTTTTGTTCTTGTGACAAAAAAGAGTATTTAACAAACAAAAGCAACTAATCCTGCGCAATTGCACTTTAATCGATCCCAATATAGTAAGATAACTGGAAGATGTATCTTTGAGAATTTCAAAGCATTTTAATGGATAAAACGCGACTTGAAGTATAATATCAAGGTTTCTGTCAATTGAGTCAGTTGTAATTATAAACAGCTTTCGATCTAATTCTTGAGAGAATTCAAACGAAGACTTTGAAACCGTAAAATAACAAGCCCTTGAAAGTGAAAAAGATTTCACTGCAGAGATTATATCAACAAAAAGTAAAATAATTCTGTTTTACAGTAGGTCGAGAAAAACAGAAAATCGTTACGTAATTAAAAACACTCAACGAAAAAAAGATATTTGTGGAAATGATGCTAATTAACGAAAATTCAATAGATTAATTTGCCGATGGTTTGTTATTTAAACTTATTTTAAGCGAATTTAATAATTTCGATTTTTTTTTTGATGAATCAACATTTCAGAAAAGCAAAGTAAAAACTTGATTTTGTATAATAATTTGTTTAATTAAAGGAGCAACGTTTGTAAATTAAGTTTTATCAGTCTGCTGCTGATACTTGTTAACATTCCAGATATGTTTCTCTTCAGGGACTTGAATACAGAACTTATTGGTCCTGAGTTCAGCTCTCTACCACTACGCCAATAAGCTTCGACTGACATATTACATTCCTTCTTATCAACAGTGCCGTTATAAATTTATTTTTAATTGGAAACTGCAAAGCAATGACTAATATAATACTTGCCAATAATTATAATCGCCAGCAGAAATGAAGAGATTATTATCAAGAAATTGCTCACAAGGTCGATTGAGTATTTATTACATGAAGCGTTTCAAGGGAGGTTTAAACGAATATCAGCTATGAATTGCTCTAGAAGAATAAACATTTCAGATTTCCACTAAGTTTAGGAATAGTTGCGCATTTGTATGAGAACCAGACGGATCAGTTAGACCCTATATTTTTATCGATTATTTCATGTTGAAATGTTCCACATTTGTCAAGAGTTTAGTGGAAAAATGAGAATTTGTTATAATAAAATACCGCTTTAAATGTATGAAATGATCACATTTAAAAGGCACATGAAAAGTATAGAAGACTAAACCTATTACAATATCAAGACCATGGAAGATGCTCATATCACTAAAACCTGTCAGCTGTCAGTTTTCTTTATTTGTATATTATTATAAGTATATACTTTATAAGTATATTATTTGAAATTAGTGAAGTAGAATGCAATGAATTCGTCGTTTAATTAAGTTATAAATAATATAGCAAAAATTATTTGATACTCTCACTAAATTCTTGTAAGCCTCGCCACTGTATATTAAGGGCGTATACCAGTAATATAGTGAAAGTTATTTTCAGAGATTTTTTGCTCTCTCTCTCTCGCTCTTCTGTTTTTTTGCATCTATAGAAGTTTAGTGAAATGAGTGCAATTACTTTTGATCTTGAAAGCACTGTATTGATAACATCTCGCAGCTGTGATGCAAATTAATAAATTAGTCGATCGGCTGTTTAGCTTACCGTAGACTATATTAATATCTATTATCATGAAAAGGAAAAGAATAGACTGCTCATAATGGCAGTCAAACTAGGATGCAAGCAATACATTTATGCATTGTAATGTACTAATCACTTATCTGTAGAATATAACATGAAAAAGAAACACAAAATACTGTGCAACAATCAAATCATTAATAATAACATTTCATTGTATAAAAAATACCAGCTGAAATCAGTAAAAAATAATAGAAGTGAATAAATAATAAATAAATAATAAATAATAGAAATTAATAAATAAATAGTATAGTTTTATAGAAATGGATAACCTAACTGTAAATATAACTCTAACGTCAATTTTTATAATCCTAACTTGAAACATTAACCTTACTCTTAACTCTACAAAAGCCTATCTTTTTGGTAAAACAGAAAAATTGTACACAACCATCGAGAATTGAATGCAACCTTTTATTCCACAGCCCAGAGTGCTAACCACTCAACCAAACATACAAAAAAATAATTACAAGATGATACACTATCTGCGCTGTCTCTTTCAACATAGCCTTATTAAATGTGTCTTATACTTATAAGATAATAATTTAAGTGTAACGTTTCATTGAAGCAAAGTTTCTTTACAATGAAAACGACTCATAAAGAAACTTTACATCATTTAAGTAGCTAAATGTAACTTTAGGCTGCAAGACAAAGTAACTAGGCTGCTGCCCTTTCTAGTTTCCTGAGCATAAAAAGTTTTCAAACCTGAAAGAATCCGGTAGGTGAGTAGTAAGTTGTTCCCGTGGGTATACCATCGACCAAGTAAGTAGATGGTAAAGAACTGTTAGGTGACTGCCAGTAATTCTGACTCATGGTAGAGTCATGAGTCCACACAGTGTGTTTCTGTAAAACATCACATGAAGGTGGGGAACCATTGACCGAGCAAATCATCTGTAATAGAAACAAGCAACATGCAAATAATGAGATTAAAATTATTATATAATTTGTTTAATTCACCACCCGTTTGATGATTATTGAAATAATTACATTATCAAATTTTAATATTCATTAATTTGTAACCAGTAATTTCTAAAATGATTTAATTTGACTCGGTTTGATCAATTTAAAAAGACTAATATTTTAATAGACCTTTACTGAAAGAAAAATTTAAAAATTAAAGTATTTATAGACGTACATTTTTTGTAGTAAAAACAAAAAACTAACAATAAAAAATTGAAATAAAAAATCAACCGATAGGTGATGGATGACTATTAATTTATTCACCACAAATCGTCGACCTATCAATAGCATTTATCTATCCATCAATTTGTAATTTGTAATCTTATTGTTCGATTTCTGTAGGTGTTTTTTGTAAAAAATTCTCAAGCAATAACTTGAATCTCATAATTATTATATCTATAGATACAATTTATATGTAAAAAAAATTCTGCACAGCGCCTTTTTCTCTATTTGTGTAACACTTTTTACCCTTTCTTCATTTTACACCATGCTTAAAAATTAGATTTTCAATATACTTTGATTTACTATTAAAATCTTATTTTGCATTACAATTTTGTTATATTAAAGCCGGACTAATAAATTGTTGCCTTTGTTGCGAAAGAAAAATTAATTAGCGAATAAAAACGAAATTTAAACTTAAAACTTTCGTACATCGCCGGCGTGGCCGCTAGATGTAACAGGCTGTTGTTGTTCCGCGCCCGGTAAACTACTGGCGGAAATCAAGCCATTAGACGACACAGGAATATTAGGCTGGTCCAGTGACGTCACAATGCTGGGCACTAGGCCGCTGACGGAAGATGAGTAATATGGAGCGTAGGCGGCGGGAGTGTTTTGTATTAGATAGCCATGCGCCTGGAGAGAAAAAAATTTTAACTCTCTTAGTGGACTTAATAAATAATAAAATAAATTAATTAATAAATGAATGACTAAATAACAAGTAAAAAGACACGAATTAAACAAGGTACCGATTCTAGATATAAATTAAATAGAGTATATAATTTAATTGTTAAAATTAACTATTTTCGTACATTTATAAGTGCATACTGCAAGAATTAATTATAAAATTTATATAAAATCCATAAGAACACAAATTTCAATAAAAATGTTATAAATTTATACAGTGTAACGACAGATAACATACTTGAAATAAATTCGAATAATGTCAATAAAAACACTTTATTTAGACTTTTCAAGAATCTATTCTATGTTACAAAAAATAATATCGGTAACAATAAACCTTAAAGTATTAAAATTAATTTGAATAGATTTGCTCAATAGGTTCACTGTAGAATGGAATACTGTAAAACATATGCCTGTCAATTGCAACATATAAACAAATGCGCTATGGCTCTATATTTACATCACTGCTTCTTCCACATCTATTAAGGCAGACAGATAATTTATATTACAGCAGCCAGACTAATAAATTGTTCACCGTTCTCAATAATATTGCTATCAGGCCTACTATATACACATTGAATCTTCCAAAAATCGTCTGAATTCTATATAGAAGACATAGCTTTAGAATATTGCAGTATTGCAATATGTTTATTTGCATATGTATGCACTAATTAAAGGTATTAAATGAAGTATTTTAGAAGTATTTTAATGCAAACAATGCTCTTTACCAATTTTTCAAAAGAATTAAGCGGCTTTGATACTATACAATAATACAGGCTTTAGTTTGTCAATATGCTATTTTGTTATTAATATCATAATTTTAGTTAAACATAATTAGTTAAATATTAATACACATGGTATCGTTCAGTTAGATGCTAAACTAAACTACTTCAAAGATTTTTATCTAGAAATCATTGTGACACAAAGATTCGAGTCAAAACAGAAACATCGGTAAACATTGTCACTGACATTGATAACACTGTACACGACTTAACCCTCTTCCACTCACTCACTGTCCCCTGGTAAATGAAATACAACCACTTGAAGACCCCTAATCATCAGCAAAGACTGACAGCTCGTTGGTCTACAAGAGGTCTCTGGCATTTATTACATTTATCAAATGACTGATCCAGATAAGACTATCCGCATTCAGAAAAAACACTTGTTTTACGATACGAAATTTTTACATACGTAATGATGAGAAAAATTAATTAAAGATAAATTTCGATCTGATAAAAACAATTTGTTGTTATCAGATCTTATTATGGGGCCTACGTAAGGAATCTTGTATCTTAAATGATATTTGAAAAAATATCGATTAAATGATGATAAAATGCTTTTTGAATAAAAATATGAAATTCATATCTGTAGGAGAAATTCGATTTATGATATATGAGATTTACTACTTAATAGTTTTGAGTTTCATCATGTCGTATGATTGCTCATTTGTCCATAAATCAATCTCATTCAGTTTAATTCTTGATAGAAATATTCTTTCCTCAAAGCCGTCTCAGGAGCGTTTTTTGGCAAAAGATGACATTGATATTTTATTGAGTATTATACTCGCATGGACTACATCGATTACATGGTTAAAAACACAGAAAACGCCTGCTACCGAGTTTATTTTAAGCATATTTTCATATTTAAACACGGTTATTCTCATAAACAGTCTCCAAATCAAATTTTTATTTTTTCATTCGTGATTATAATCAACGCTTACGAGATTTATCTGCACTTTATTGTAGAAATGCGACGAAATAATTTGACATCTTTATGATATTTTCGTATTTCTCAGATTAACAAACAAAATTTAACTGCAGCCTCTAAAATAGCACACAAAACATTAAAAGAAATTACCGGGTCTCTGTGTTATGATTTTGTAATTATATAAAACTGACTCAACACTGAAGCATAGAAACCTGAAATCGTAAAAAACCTCTATATCTGTTTAATAAATCATAAACGAGACCGATTCATATCATATCAGTCCTATGTGTCTGCATGCGCCTGAAAAACATTATAAATATTATTATAATCACATCTGCTTCCGAGTCTCTGATAATCATCAGCAAATCCAGCTGTTGCATGATTGCCTATAAGCTACTCATCACAATAATTACACGGCATTATACTATAACAAAGCGGTGAGTCGCCATCGAAAGATGGCGGCCGTCTAGTAATATAGCGTGACTCAGCGCCTTGAGAGAGAGTGACTCATCAAATGTCGAGTGGCGGGAGTTTTTTTTCTGTATGCGAATAAAATAAAAGTCGAATAAACTGACGTCACTGGGCCGTTGTGTGTGTATCGTGTAAACAAAACTGCACACGAGAAAAAAGAGCGGGCTTTCTAGATTAAATTATAAGCCAATTGAGGCAATTTCAAGTACTGCTGCTTGATTCATTTGCCATCGTGCCTCAGTAATGATATTTTATTGAAAGAATCTCGCGCTCATTTATATTATGCGTCTATCAATTTCAAATGTCGAAAGCGAGGGAGAATGCAAGAGTAAACAATATACTGAAGTCTATTTTGCAATCGAAAATGATTCGACCTAAATTATTAAAATGGTTAGCCTTTCAATATATTCTTTAAATTTTGATAAGTTTAAGTTGTTGAATTATTATAATTTTCATTGATGTTCATGATATTAAAAGTAATGCTCTATTATATACAGGACCCCTCCAAGTTTTCTACAAATTAACGCATTTTAAACATTTTGAAATTTCTTAATATATATTAAATTTATCATATATGCCTAATAT
>JAQIXG010005873.1:0-10958 GCA_034700105.1 Oconnorella tubifera
ATAGCATTTTACAGAATTAATAATTATGTAATTATATATGGACACTTCAAATTTTAACTTTTAGAATTTTTTGCATTTACTTTTATCAGTTTTTTTGTATAAAGTAGCAAATGTCCAAACTACTTTTTTTATACACAGAGAATTTTCATCCAGACTCAAGTATCATTCAGTTATCCCAGTAAGGCTATTGACGTGTAATTCGTATAATAACTAATATAAAGTACCTCTTATATTCTGTTAATTTTTCAAACAAATAATTTCGAAAACTTTGTATTGTTTTTCATTTTAATGTAATTAATATTCAAAGAAATGAAGTACATATCTTAGTGATGCTCTTTTCGCAAGATAGAAATTGTGTGTTTTTTAACTGAAATTATAATTTGATAATCCTCTGATAAGAATTTCCATAGGTCTATAATCGTTACTTTTGAAACTAACTCAGCAATTTAATATAATCAATGCAGTTAAACAGTATTCTTAATTTATTTCTGTATTTGTTACGAGGATATATGATTATTAATGCAATCCAATGCAAGTTAATGCTGCTGTTGTATTATCTGTTGATTTTATTTTATTTTTTTCTTAATTTATTTAGCAGTTATGTATTTAGCTGGTTTGTGCTGTAACTATTCAATTAACTTTTATAATATTGTAGTTTTTGAAAGCAGAGAAAACAATCTTTGTGTTTTTTTTAATTTTATTTCAGTTTTAAAAATTTATAGAGGGTTCATAATAATTCACAGGGTTTTAACGATTCTGGATTTCAAAAATATACAACATTGGACATCTTTTGCTCATAATTTCCGTTTGACGGAATGTCAGTTAGGCTACTGTAATGAATGAAAACACTGTCATAAAAACTTATATTAAAATGATTTGTTTTCACTTTACAGTAATTATACAAATGATTTTTCAAATGATTGCGTTTTGTTGGAGTGGACTAAGTTCAACTTTATCGTAATTGTTTTATGTTGCTCTATATAGACTGTATTGTAGACTACAAATAAAGTCTGCATATTTGATTTGGATAAATCATTGCAACTGCCGTCTTACTATATAATTAAATTGTATTTTATTGTTGATTCGAATCTTGACTATAAAGAATTTTCTAATTTGTTTGATAAATTGTAATCAAGTGAATAGCTATATCGCCATTGTTTTCAATTATTTATATTATAATAAATCTATTGATATAAATTGACATTGGAGAATTATCAATATGTTGAACGTATAATAATATTATTTCTACAGAGCTTAAAAAAATATAACATCAACACATTATTATGTATTACAATTTACAGCTCACACTTCTTATTCTCCGCAGAACTTATTTATTCCAAGTTTTTTTAGATATGGATACTTCTAGAGATATAAAAAAGAAGTCACTTGGCTTAAAATAAATAAATCATCAAAGTATTAAAGTTCTGTTACTTTTTCAAATCTTTTTTTACTTCTTTTTCGCAGAATTGTTTATTAAAAGACTGTTTAACTTATAAACAATATTATAAGTTAAACAATCTTAATTATTTTAATTATAAAGGGTGAGAATACTGGAGGCATTTCTTATTTACAAACTAAACAATCTCAAAAGTCCTGATTTAGCCAACTGAATTACTTTTCCGCTGATCATATATTGAGCCGGTGCGTTTCATGTTCAGTAGTTTTTTTAATCATCACGATGTTGCATGCAGTGTGGCATATTGTCACCTTGTTTCATTTAACTTTGGAGTAATCAAGTGGAGATGTAGCAGACAATTATTATTTCTAGATTTTTTAGAACGTTTTTATCCAAGAAAACTAGGAACGTGCTCTTGCATCATTTATAAAACTGCGTAGTTTAACGATATAAATGAAGATTTAAACAAAATATCCCCCACCTATCAACTGAAAAATATTAATTGCAATCATGTGTATATCTATTTAGAAATCTTTTTGCAAATTTGGATTAGTAGATATTCCGCACATTGTTACATAACTTACATAATTTTAGAACAATATATCTGAGAGAGGCTCATATTTTATATTTTCTTTGAAAATATTAGTGCAGAGTTTTAACTCTTGAATGGAAGGGTTAGGATTGAGCTTCTTTATCTTGTTCAGTTAAGGAGCGATTTTGAATTTTCAACGAAAATAATTATTATTACTAGAACAACTGAATAAAAATCATTAAAACTATGGGATGGGTAACCATTACCCGAGCAGTCCTGGTTCGAACGATTTTCGCTCTTCATGGACTCATGGCTATTTGGCTTCTATCAACGATCACTGGAGATATACAGTACTGGTACATCACTGCATCACTTACTGGGCTGCTAATCGAAACAACGGTCACTCTGTACAAGAACAAAGGACAGGAATGGAAATGGTAGGATATTTGTTAAAGTTAATGCTTCTGTATTTTGTCATTTGTACGTGTGTACTCCAATATAAGCATTTAGATCAATCATTTCACTTACGAAGTAAAAGACAACATTAACGCATTAATATAAACAAAAATAAAATACTGTAAAAGCTTCAAACTCAAGGAGTGACTGCAGCATAGTAAGAAGAATTATATGCTATAATAATTCACCAAAATGTATCATAAAATGCAGAGTACTTAATGGGAAATATTGTTATTAACTTAATACTATGCTCTAAATTCATATTTTTTGAAAATGTTTCAGAATTAAAAGTTGCATTACAATGAAATTACAACGTTTTAAATCTGTAATATCTACAGTAGGCCTATATATTTGAATGACAGTTCATTATAGAACATCTGAAATCACTCGACATATTCTCATCTATTCAGTTCAACTGTAGAAACACAATTCCAAGAAGCAATCAAACTTTTAGCACACTTTGCAAATTAGGCTACATAAAAACACACACTAATTTTTAGAGTAGACAACAATTTTAATATTGTTTTTTATCAGCATCAAGTGTAAATAAATTATGCTAAAACGGTCAAATTAACTTTAAAGTAAATGAATAATTAATAAATGCGGGTCCAGAATGAAAAGACTAAAGTGACGTATATGGTCATATCAGATAAAAACGATTAATAAAAGCGAAGAAAGGAGTAAATATAATTTTATACCACTGTTGACTTAAACCAAAACAATTTGACAATATTCCTAGAATTTGGTTTAAATTATCTGTGATAAAAATGATTTAGAACATTCTGAGAAACACAAACAATGTCAAGTCATTTCTGCCGACAGCATCTAATAGAAATTAATTTATCTTTATTGCTAAAATCTCATTTGGATATAACCTTGTCTCAAATGCTTACATGACTAATGTCATCGCTTGGATTATCATAAAGCAAACATCTATATTTTGGTCGCGTGAAAAATCACTCAATTCGTTGAACTTGACGCGAGCTAATGTTAAACACTTGATTCTGAGACAGGCTCTTCCGTTTCATGCAAATCTTCGCGACATACAGAGTGAACACGAATCAGTTGCGTAGGAAGGACAACATCATGTCCTGGATCACGTTAGCTAGTCAATTGTAATATAATATGCGTGATATATCCAAAAATGAACTATTATTATTTTTGTAATTCTACGTAATAACTAGATGCTTTATTCAGTTTTGCCGGGTGAATTTCCCGATCCTTAAAACTACAACAGGATTTATCAGATGTTTAAAACTCTTTCTATAAAGTTTAATTAATGTAAACGATCATATGTTTTATAATCATCTATTCGGAAAATGAAAACAATATTTATTGACAATAATAACGGTGAAATTTATTTGAAAATAATCATGACTTAAACCGATGCATGCAGGATAGATAAGAAAGTAAAATATTCAAAATGCTTCAAATTTTTGACAGAGGGACTAACAATTGAAACTTCACAACATTATTATTTCTCAAATTTGTGATGCAATTAGCTTATTATCTAACAATTAAGTATATATAAATATTGCAACTATCGAAATTTAATTTTATATATAAGCTCTAACATCTCACCAGTTTTCACGTTGGGCAGGGGGGGGGGGAGTGGAGGTGGAAAACGAAAAATAATCAATTAATTATATATTTTCTATCGATATACCGAATAAAAACTGTGAAAGTTGCGATTCTCTTTCCCAATATCAGTTCTGATGCATATGTAAAAAAGAGTTTCAATTACTTCAATTTGCATTCTTCTGTAATCAACATACACTATAATCAACATTTTATTTATCAAGGATATGTCCAAGTGTCCTCTTCTATCTGTTGTGTATCGTCCCGGCTATTTGGCTTCTAGAGCTTCATCAGCTTCGTCGTAGAATTGATCAAATCAAGTCGAAAGATGAACGACGAGACTATAACATAACGGTGTTGACAGCAGAAGCTGGTGTTCATTCAGCAAATGTGGGAAATTTAACTGACGAGGATGAAATTGCAAGACTTCTCAAAATTATTGTACGTGTGTACAGATTGTTATTTTATCAAATATAGATCTAATAGAGGATATTTGAACTATTTTAATAAAAATTAACAACACGAACAATACTATAATAATAACCACAATACACAAAATAACATTATTATTATATGCATAATGTATACCACCAACGTACAAAAGCAGTTACTACAATGTGGATAAATTAATGTGGTTAAATTTATCAAAATTTTCACATTTTTAACACTATTTCTTTTGATGTGTGGTATGTGTCCAGATATTTTGTGAATTGCAATTTGATGATACATTTATTTAAAACTTACTTTACTTTTACTTTTATTTTACTTTATGGTTGTTTGTAAATATTAAAACAATGAAATTTAATAAGTCTGTAATCGTGTACAATTATGAAGCATCTCATTCGAAAGCAATATCCTTTACTAGTTTAATCGTTTTGTGTATACATTGTTAGAAAACAAACAATCTTGAATCTGAAGAGCAAATGGTGAGAACTTTGGAGCAGTTGCTTCTCTTGTTTCTTATTCTTGGTCGATGGTTGTTGCCTAAAGGAAAACTCACACATGATCAATTATCTGAACTTTTGCTCGTTTACATCGGAACTGCTGCGGATATTTGTGAATTCTTCGATGCATTTAAAGAAGACGTAGTAAGTTTAATAACTGCGTAATGAAGTTAAATTAGTTTAAAATATATAAATCTATCGCAAACGATTAATAGTGAATATTCCCTTTGACAAAGTATTTTATACTGACAAAATATATACAACAGGTTAATAATATTTAAACAAAATGTTCAGCATTTCAAGTACAAACATAGTTATTTACATTAAATAAATATATAAGAAAATATAATTAGAGACTTAACGCTACATTTTAATTAATGCAACTAAATCACCTTTGCAGGATATTATTTTTAAATTTCAAACATTAGATATAAATTCAATTTTAACTTTTTTCGGCTGAATCTGTCATAAAACCTATATTACCATATTGTTCATGTTAACATAGGTTCGTACCAATGAAGTCCTATGCACGGTGATCCTCTCTATTTGGTCCTGGAGTCTCCTACAGTTCACCATGGTCATCACAGCAAAGAAAGCGCGCAAGGATCAATCGAGCGTCTTCGCTCGCAAATACCCTCGCCCTTCCTCCGGTGGAGTCTGCACTGCTGAAATGTACGGTATCGTCCTCTCAATGCTCATGCAGGACGCCCCGTTCCTTGTTCTTCGTCTTCTTCTCATATTTAAATACGGCGTAGTCAGCTATACTAACATGTTCTTCACTTGCAAGAATACCCTTGTTTGTATGTTGCTGACGTACAGACTCGCTGTCATTCAGCTGGAGAGATGTCGCGGGCCCCAGGCCAGTGGTGATGACGCGGAGAGTGGACAAAGTTCAAAGAGAAAGAGTCTCACTGGATTCAGTGATTCGGAGAAAAGAGTCGATCTACTAGTCACCCAGACAACTGATCAATACTACAGATACGCAACGTGCGTTGAACTCAAGGAATATATTGATGATCCAAGCGAAGCGTCTGTGGAGTACGTGGTACATCGTCGATTGCCGGTAGAGCTGGAAAATGATGACATGATGATGTTAAGACGTGGAATGATTAACAGATGGCGCTCATACGCGGTGTATGATGATGATGAAGATGATGACTTTTTATCAGTAGGCACGGATGACGAGAATGATGTTGTTGAGTTGAATAATTTGAATGAAGGTAAAACCTGGTCAGATGTATCTTAAAGTCCAAAAACTGGATCGCTTTCTGAGCTTAACTTTTTCATTTTTTATATTTATAGCAGGATAGATATCTCAGATTTAAACATTCTAGAATATACACAATATTTTTTGTGATTTCAGATTCGGCTTATTTTGCCCTAGAGAATAACGTAATTTATTCTTTTCTGTAATTTATACCTTTACTTATTGTATTATACTCTTTTAATAACATCTAAGTTTTAAATAACATTTATTAGGCTAATTAACTAGTAACATTATTTTAAATCTTTTTTTTAAAAACACATAAGCTAGTCCTGTAAAAAGTTGTTATCCCTCCTTTAAAAACCAAAACATTAATTTAATGATAAAATATAATCCCAATAGTTTATTTGACTTAATCTCTGAAATACAAAAACAAAGTAAATCAATCAATAAATCATTTTTAACCAAAATAAAATTTGGAGTAAAATAAGTGTAAGAGATTAAATCTTCTAAACTCTCTCCAATCTAAACATCTGATACCAATCTTGTCTGTTTTGAATACACGGTTGATTCTATCAGCTCTTGAGTAACATGATCCAAGCATTATATAAATAAAGCAGAACGAATAGCATTGTCTAAACAATAATTCGACATTTAGATTATAATACTCGCTCGATGTTATTATACAACCTCGCTTTCCAGCAGAATCGAATCATCAGACATCAAAATAAGATTGACCTGCTGATCATCGTATTTGTGCTTCTGATGTTTGTGCGAACAGACAGTTCAGCTATAAACAACGTCAAATATCGTCATCGATTGATCGATGGTGAACTAATCGCATTGCAAAGATTTCTTAAGTTAAAGATGCACTCATTATTACTGTACGAATAACAGTAGTAGACATTGGATATATTGTCGGTTTATATTTTAGCAGTTTGTTTTTAATTGCATAGTTAAACGGAATTATTGAATTATTACTGTGTTTTATTTTTGATAATTTGTTAATAATGTATTTATTTTAGATATCTATTAACAGATATTAGGTATACGTTACAATTATACCTTTATTCAATTATTTAATTGAAACTATAGAAACCAGTAATTTAAGAGTTTAAATAATATAAATTTACCTTGTGACTTACTTTTCTTCATAATTTTACACAGTAAAAATAACAAAGTGATCATGAAAACAACAGAAAATATTTACTTCGCTTAATTGATATCAAATCTAATAACAAATTACTAACTTTGGATATTCAGCCGCAGGCAATCCTAACCATTATCTTCAAAACTATTTTTGTTCAATTTCCGCAACTAAATATTTCGATGGTCGATGTTTATGATTTGTGATTCTAAATTATTTTCTTCTAAGAAATAAATGCATCTATATTTCATTGTATGTGAATTAAACGTGCTTGAAAAAACAGACGATACGATATGATTGCATAGATCTTTCAAGTTCACTGAAAGCCTGTAAAATTATATATTGACTATACATTAGATCGTCTTCATCTCGAAATTTGATTCTGAGTTGTAATTTATGCTCCCATAACTCTGTTTTATTACCAACTTACTTCTACAGTTATAAAATAGAAGCCCACCTATTAGTTATACTCAATACCATGAATTCAGTACAATTTTTGTAAGATTGTAAATAATTACTGATATAAATTATTAAAGTAATTAGGTCAATGTAAATTACACCTGTGGTTATTAATGTTTAAACATAACGTTCATGTCACTGAAGTATTCCAATTAATATAGTCATCAATATTCGCCATATGGCCCATATCCTTCCTGAAGCAACGTCTTGAATGTGCTGAGGGAAAATGTTGTGGCCGCTCTGGGAACTTTTAAGACAGTTTTCTAAGATACATTTCAACTACTGTCAAATATTTTATATTTGCGATACTTTCTTAAAGTACTAGATGTTTTATTAATCTGTTTTAATCCTGAAGTATATCTTGTATATGTTGTAAATACATACACCCAATAAAAGACAATTATTGAACAATATATCGAAATAGATATTTGATAAGAAAAAATTTAATTTTAATGATAATAGATTTTTAGATCAAATTTATTTATTCATTTTAAAATTAAATGGCGTTAATGTTACGATTAATAATTCACTTATGTTTTAATATGCGTTATTACTATATTAAATAAAAAAAATTCATTCACAGACAATAAATTTTGAAAGCAGATTGAGTAAGTGTAAATTATAATATTCCGAAATATTTAATTGTTGTCAACTAATCAAACACACAGTGACACGCAATAAGTTTCTAATTGAATCAACTTTTTATAATCATCTTTAATTACAAAAATCAAGCGCACACGGTAAAATGAGCTTATTCTGAATATCCATTTATTAATTTTATGAGAAGAATTTAAAACAAAAATTTACAAATTTTTTGTGTTTTTTCATTTCTTTCAATAGTCAGCTGTCCTGTTTCTTTTTATCTTCAAAATACTATGTATATTGCAATCAAAGTTTACGAGCTATCTCTCTGGCAATTCCGACGAACCATTTAGCACGAAATATGAGCAGCGACCAAGATTACAGCGAAGATGCTGGCAAAGGATTAACTAGTATGTCATTTCTAGATACGTATGCCAACGATACTAGACGCTTCCAATCACATATATTAATTTTAAGTAAAAAAACTATGTTTTTCATTAAAATCTAGCTTTAGATTTGAGTAAATCTAAATTTAGTAATCTAAATTTAAATTTTAGAATTTAAATTTTAAATGCTGTTATAATCGAAGAAATACATTTTATTAGTAAAGTTTTTTAATGATATAATCATTACTAAAAAACAATAGAAAACTGAATATTATTAATTCAATAATACCGAATAATAACAAAATCAATACTGAATAATATTATTATTGAATAAGTATTAATTTCAAAATATTTAAGCTCTCGGTACAATATCTTCAAACAAGGAAAGTGATTTTACATTAACATTAACTGTTTTAGTATAACAAAAGAAGCAATTTCATTGAAACAGATAAAAATGATCAATCTTCAAATTTGCGCTATGTATAAATCTATTCACTTCAGCCTCATAATCGTATTTCTTGGCTGCCTCTCAGGAGCATTATGCGCCGGATCTTTTTGGGAAACTGGTGGAAACAATGTCTGTTACCTTGAGCAGGCCGGATGCAAGTATCGAGTTACCATGCTCCCTGTCGCCTGTCAGAGCGCCAACGATCAAGCCTGGTCCGACAAACGTGAAGCCGCTCTAAACGGTGAAAAGAATCCCGAAGCTCTAACTCATCCGGAATTTCCTACCATCGATGATCCTCTCGCAGCAGCTGAAGCGTCCTTTAAGAAGCTAGACACTCTGGAGCAGAAGTTGGTTAAGATGATGGAACAGTTGTCGGTTCGATCCCTGCGTCATATTCGAGAGATTCGATCGGATTTGAGACAGATGAGTCATTCGATGAATGATATGAAAGATAAAAAGTTGCATCTTAAGGGATTGGGTGGGATGGATTCCTTGTCGAGAAGATGTCCGACGGAATTTGTTGGAGTTGGAACCTGGCAGTCATGCTATCGTTTCTCCAACTTTGACGCGACGTGGCACGAAGCTTCGGAGTACTGTTCAGCATTTGGGGCAACTTTGGTAGCATTGGACTCAATGAAGGAAGCTTATGTCATAGATTATCTCATTAAAAGTAATTCAGGTAGGTAAATTATTTAACTGATAAGATTTATCGAGTTATCTTAAATATGTAATATACAATGCATATTATGATATAGTTTAGATTTATACATTATATATAGCATAATAGTTATAAAGTCGCATGACGTGATGGAAATGTCTGTTGCAATTTAGGCCTTTATTGCTCTGATATATTATATTATTTAATATGTAGTTATGTAATGATTAATTTATTGACAGTATTTAAAAAAAATGAAAATAATTATTATATAATTTAATGTACAGTTTTTGTCTAAATATCGCGATTTGGCCAATACTAGTTTCAATACTTATAAATTGCTCTTAAATGTACTCTAATATGATTATAGTTAGTTCATAATTGTACTGTAAGCATATTTACTTTTTCGTCTAAATGCTGAAGGCATTAAAATCTATCTCTCAAGGGTACACTTGAGTGACTTTTGTCTGTGTGTTCCTGTTTCAAATCTGCACTATATTTTGAAATCGTATTGTTTCTTATGAAACAAATAAATAACATATATTAGCATTTAAATCTATGAAAAAAATTATTTAATACGTTAGAGTTTTTAACTAATTTTTCACATTTTTTTCATCCCGCCGCTTATGTAATAAAACTTACAATTCGTAAAGAGAATCTATGATCGAAACATCTCATGCATTATTTTAAGCAGCGCTGAATTCCTGGCTTATGTTTTTGATCTCAAATTTCATCAAGAAACCCAGCAGGATTCGATCCAGTAAATATTTCTTCGATTCACACTGTAAGTTTACACTTCATGTCGCAGTTGGCATCGAAATAATATTAGATCGTCGATTATTATAATAGAAGAATATGATTTGATTAAAAGAAGATTTGAATATGATTAAATACAAGAAGAATATTAATTGATTAAAAAGCGATTAAAAATTAGCATTATTTATTCCATTATTTATTATTTTATTATGAATTTCTCTTTCAATTAGGCATACTGTATCCAGTAGCACAGAAGAATTATTTACGAAAGAGTGAGTTTCTTCGTTCATAAAATTATGTCTTTACCAATTTTCGTAAATATGTTTTTTTAATTTATGATTAATCATATGTTCCCTTTTTCCCCCTTAGCACTGCAAAAATAACTTTGTTTCTCAATTTAGCTTGGGGTCGGAGG
>JAQIXG010005874.1:0-10956 GCA_034700105.1 Oconnorella tubifera
TCAAACATTACTTAAACTTTGCAACATTTGTAATGTGGTATCCAACTTTTGGCGCCCCCCCCCCGGCGCCCGAGGCGGCCGCCCCCCCCCCACCTCCCCCCCCCTCGCTAAGCCACTGCCGTACATATCCGTACATATATGCTCTCGTATATGAGCCAAAGGGGCCACTTGTCTCCCATCCTCACTGTAACATTTACCTTTAGGTTTTTTTACCTACTACTTGTAATGACTCTAAAGCAATTTCTTCCCACTAAAACACTAATGAGCCACAAACTAAAAATTAATTCGATGCAGTTGGTCCCATTATAGTGTATTAGTCCACCATCACGTGAAATATTACACATTCTACTGCATCTAGAATACGGAACAGTTCTTCTCCATTTGCTTGGTCGACCAACAGGATTTATAAAAGACTTTAACATCGTCCAAGGGGGAACTACTCCTTATAAAATTATTACTTTTGAAAAATTGTTTATTTCAAAAATAAAAAAATTGATCCGACGTGATTTATAACGAGACAAATAATGAAAATATACTATAGTAATTAATTAATAATAGTAATAATACTATATAATTAATAGTACCGTATATAATCAATGGCAGTATGAATGCGGAGTGAAAAAAGTTTTTCCAACTCTTGTAAGTAAGAGAGAGTTACCTGAACTCTAGTCTTTTTAACTTTTAACTCGTCTAGAAATTTCGCAGATGGAAACTTTCATCAAACACAGGTACAAAAACTTTCATCAAATAGCTGATACCGGTAGTGCATGAATATTGTGTGGCTTTGAAATATGTTGTAAATTATCTAAATTTTGTATACCTGTGTCCATGAAAATTATTTTTGTTTTATTTCATTTGCATTTTTCAAGCGTCTGTTAAAAAACTGAACTGCCATTGCTTTTTGACCATTAGGATCAATTTTTCTCCTAAAAAACATTCTGCTAGCATCCAGGTTTAGACTCAATTACTACCATTGTGATACAACTACGCCCAAATACACAAACAGGCACAGAGTAAAACAATGTGTAACAACACTGTAAGTTTACAATTTCCATGAATTTTACTTTATATTGGTTGAAGTGACAACATATACTGTAGATAAGTAAATTAATCTAAATTCAAAATCTGTAAATGAAGCTATTTAATTTTGAAAGCTAAAAATAGCTTTTTTGTGATAAGCTTAGTTTTTAACTGTATAAGCGTTCATGCTAATAGCTCGGTTTCTTTCGTTTTAACATTAAATCTGTCGATATCCAATTAAAAAGGTATTGAAACCGCTGACATTTTTTTATTCTGCTACAAAAAATCGTAGCCTTTCTGCTTAACTTCGTGATTCGCTAGCCGCTCATTGTTTTTCGTTATTTTTCGAATTCTGGAGTTAAAATAGTTTGACAGCAGAACAGCAGTATATCCTTGATCATTGAATGTAAGCGATAATGATTTGATTGTAAGCTGAAACTTCTCCAACAAAGATTAGAAATAAACAAAGCGACGATTGCAAGACTTATCTTAGATTAGAGAAACATTTTAACCCAAATAAAACTTATCTACAAGAACAACTATATTAAATGTATCTAACGACCTTCTGCTTTATCAAGAGTTAATTACTCAAAATACTTATAGATAATTTAGCTTTTGTCAGGCCAACCTGTTTTTACCATAGACTGTAATAGATCAATGTCGTATTACATAACATTAATGTAACACTACAGGTTAAAATAAATAGCATTTACAACATTTATATATACTTTTGCAATATGATTTGTTTTCTGTAGATTTGAACAAAAAAGTTTAACACTGACTGTCAGTCTAGTGTTCGTTTTGTGCAATAGGTCGTTAACTCTGAACTCAAAAACCAACGGGTTACTCATGAAAGACAAGATCATTGATGGTAATGTTCACTTTAACCTAAAGTAGAATAATAACTTCTTGTAACGTTAACATATAAGCAAGCGCCTCGAGACAGCCCGTTAATAAATCTTTCCGCATTCCTTTTCGCCATAAACCAATAGCCAGTATCCAGTGATACTTGCTATTGGTAAAAATCACTATTTTTATCTAAGAGAAATTCATATCAACTCCTATTCGATAAAAACAGCATCCCATTAACATAACCATTCATTCAATTAATTTATATCCATCCTAACCAATCTCTAAGCCTAACCCTAATCCATCCTACCCCTAAGGGAGCTTTAACCATAACCGAAACCCTTCGTAACCCATCTTTAACCTTAATTCATCTTTAAAGCGAAGTTAATTAACCCGTTACAGTTACCACACGACCTCTTTTTGAGCGGTCACCTCTCAATTAGAATAAACGACTTGCTTAGAATTACTTTTTCTGTAAACAGAGAAATTTATTTTATATATTTGTAGCAACGTTTATTACAAATCCTAGCATTATTATAGTCTATATATCAGGAATAATTATATCGATTACATATTTGCATAACAAATTAGCAAAATCCTTGTGCAGCAAACTTATACTGTAAGCTGAGAGTTTTAGGTTCGAGTAATGCAGTTCACTAACATACCACTCTTTAGCAAGATGTTTAATCCTGCAGCTATATCATTTTGAAGCATTAATAATCAATATATTATCTAAATGCAAACATTTTTGTGGTTAGAGGTACATTTAAGGTTAGGCGAGGTTGTAACGTTCTATTTAGTACGCCTACTACAAATTATACATTCACTCTACAACTAACAGTTAGGAATTATTAATAAGTTATTATGTTCCGACTTTTCGGCAGCCACGGAGCGTTTGTTAGCGTGTCATAAAGTGCCAGGAATGTCACTCAGCGTTCAGCTCAAAGATGAGGATATCGTAACGCAAGGGTTTGGACTAGCAGATCTATCAGCTAGACTGTCTGTCAAATCTGACGTCACTCTCTTTGCTTTAGCGTCTACAACTAAAATGTTTACTGCGACACTTATTGGAATTTTACTTGGTCTCAAACAAAAAGAGTTAAGTATAAACATAGATTAGTTGCTTACTTATATATTTAGTAACGTCACGTCAGCACAATTTTTTTTAATAAACAATGATTCGTCTGCATAGTGATATTACAGAATCAATAGAATAAAATCAGATGACTAACTTTAATAAGCTCTATGTTAACTTCAATCAACTGCTCTACTAGACATCCAGGTGGGTTCGACACACTAGTGACAGATGTAATGGGTAAAGATTTTCGCATGTCAAATGATATTCGTACAAAGTATGCGACTATTAAAGATGTTCTCTCTCATAGACTTGGCTTCCCTGACTATCGCTGGCCTCAAATTATGATCATGGATTCTACTGTCTCTACACAAGAATACTGCAGGTATACCACTGACTCGATGTCAAACTATTATGGTTAGGGTTAGAATTAATTATTGAAACTAAATTTAAATGTCGTATACTTTTACCAGTGATGTTAGGTCTCGAGATCAGGTCTCGTCTCGAGACCGCCTCGAGATCAGTTTTTGAGGTCTCGGTCTTGGTCTCGGTCTCGAAGGTAGAGGTCTTGGTCCCGAAGGACCAGGTCTTAGTCTCGGTCTTGAAGGATCAGGTCTTGGTCTCAGTCTCGTTCTTGAAAAAAAGGTCTTGAAAAAATTTCAAGACCTTGAAGTCTTCTTGATTGAAATTTCAAGATTAAAATCTTGAAATTTTTAGCCGCGCACAAATATTAAGAAAAATTTCTGGCAAAAATTTTTCACATGCAGCTGAAGGTAATACTATGACGTTCAATTTAAGTAGTCATTTCTGATGTACCCATGTATCAGTTATAAGTAAAATCCAAAAATATGAGCAAAGATCTATGTGTTTTCTTTTCCGTTTTTGCTTTCACATGTGTAAAAATCTATTAATTGCAACTAGCGTAGTAGGAACAAAATAACGTTGCTACTATGTATTACAGTATAAAAAAGTAACAAAGATATTAAAACAATATATAAGCAATATATAAAAAATAAACCTTATCGTCTGCTGGACACAGAATTATAAACTTGAACTTAATGGGACATTTCTCACACTGGTTTTAATAGTGAATTGTAATGTATAATTAATATTCATACAAATGATTAATGGTAGATTTTTATATTACAATCATTTATTACAGGTTAATACAAAATTATAAATAATGTTAATAATCCTAATTGTATTTGACTATTATTACCTTTTAATGTGCATGTGACAATATTAAGTTAATGATGTTGATTAGCCTCTGCTTGTGAGTGCGCATTGTATCAAATGTTGCATTTTGTTATATTGTGATTGCGTTGCAGCTTTGTGCAATAGATTGATGGTGATAACAGTGTTTCAATTTTGTGAGTAATGTAATGATTATGATAGTGACAGTCACTGTAACTGTTTATCGTGTTTGATGTATTTTTGGACAATTTCACAAAGTATTATGTATAACAAGTCGCCAACGTTTGATGGGTGATTCTTAACAAGTCTTGCAAAGACTTGGTGGTTTTGACCTTGATCTAAGTTCATTCTATGTCTCAGTCTTCGTTTCGGAGCACCTGGTCTTGGTCTCAGTCTTGGTCTCGAAGCTCATGGTCTTGGTCTTGGTCTCGAATCATCAGATCTTGGTCTTGGGTCTCGAGCCATCAGGTCTTGGTGCTGTCTTGGTCTTGACAAAAAAGGTCTCGCTAAAATCACTGTTATTTTCTTGTAGAGTACATAACTGAGAGTACATACTCGGTAACGTTGTAGGTATTTATCTGTAGCGTATGTAATCTCAGAGATATTTAAGTACAGTATATATAAGTTTATGATTAAGATTTAAGTTTAAGGTTCGAATTTTTTGTCAGGTTAGGATTTAGGTTACGATTTACGCTAAAAAATATGTGTTTTTATTGACAGACGTCTAAGGTACTTGGAATCAGTGCGCAATTCATTTAGAGACAAGTTTCGCTATAATAACTTTATGTATGTGTTGGCTGGCTGCATAGCTGAACGTCTTGGCTCATATCTTCCTTTTGCCAAACTGCTCGAAACTTATCTACTTCAGCCTCTCAACATGAAACATACCACTACAATTAGAGCCTTAACTGAAGCGGGCTTAATGGGCGGGGCTAGAGGCGGGCCACTTTCTCAAATCTACTACATGAATGATACAACGAATGAGTTGGTGAAAATTGATCAAACAATTGTCAGGTAACTGAATGTATTTATCTATTGTATTTCTTTAATTTGTATATTTAATGTACAATATCAAATTTAATGTCATTTATATTATTTCATTATTGTATATCATAAATACTTATCCTTAGTAATTCCTAACCCTAATTTTAACCCGAAACAACATATTGGTGACATATATTCACTATCCAACATTGATGACTAGCATTCACTTGTAGAGCATTTTAATCATTCCAATAAATTGAATCCTTACAGCAGCAAACTTTTGTTACCTCTATGTTGTTTTTATCTTGTTTCTATATTATTTTGCGTTGTTTCTATGATATTTCTATACTTTTTCTATGTTGTTTAAGATCAGCTGAGTTCTTAGAGTCAGCAGGTGGCCTGGTGACAACAGCAGACGATATGAAACTTTGGCTCAATATGTTGATACGTGGTGGCAAGACAACTAATGGTAGAGAACTAATGCCTCATCGCTATTGGCTGGAAATGTTTAAGCCACACCTTCCAGCAACTACAGTTCACGCTCAACCCTTCTATCCAGTGCTAGACACTATGGATGGGATAGGCTTAGGTTGGATGCTGGGTTATTACAGAGGTGATGCATAACCAATACAACCATATAACTTATAGCTTTTCTCATTTAGAACGCCATTTGGTGGAGGGGGGGTGGGAGAATATTTCTCCTCGCTCTCGATTTTTGGAAATATTCTTAAAAGTTAAAGAAATTAGAATTTTAAAGAGAAATAGCACTTGTAACTACAAAAATCATCACTTGTGTTTGGAAAAACAATTTCCCCCCCCCTTCTTCCTGCAAATCGCAAAAATGAGATCCATGGCTTTTCTAATCAGAACCATTGTACATAACTACAAAAAAGATTATAACTGTAGGCTATTCAGGTATGACAGTCTATTGGCTCGTCTACATTTGGGCTAGCTTCAAACAAGTATTGTTTCTCTAATATTTTAACTTTATTTTTTATAGGTTACACAAAGCGCATGCATGAAGGTCGTCTAGTTGGCTTCGAATCTAAGCTAACCTATCTGCCAGCTGTTAAAATTGCAGTCTTTACTATAAGCAATGGACCTCAATACAGAGGAACTAACTTTAACAGAGCTCTGCATTATATCATACTGGATATTTTACTTGGCGTCGAACCCTGGTTAACTGACAGCACTGAGTGTACCTTTCCACAGCCTTGGGAAACACGTAAAAGATTCAATCCGTCATCACTTGTAGACTATCTAGAAGAGATTAACAGTGGAGTGAAAGTGAATGCAACCAGACACAACTTAGAGAACGCAACTTTGTTAATGAATAGCGATATAAAGTCACAGTATGTCGGTATATATGGGCATAAACTATTTGGCAACGTATCAATCAGCTTCAATGCAACAGATAAATGTTTGTATTTGAAACATGGATACATTGGCAAGGGACGACTGATACAATTCAATGATACATGGTATCTAGATTTCACTGATACACTTAGATACTACAATCGTATTTATGATAATCGTAATACAGTCATAAAGCTAGAGTTTCAGGCATTAAATAATCTAACTGGTCAGTACAGCAGACTGAAGGCAATAGGCTTTGAAGAGATGATTCCACCTGTATTCATCAGGGGGCTGCAGTGGAATGATGTAGGCGTGGCTGTAGTGGGCGGGGCTAAGAGATTGTACCAATCGCAACGCGTTATGATGCATTTATTGGCCGTGTTGTTGGGTTATATAGTAAACCATAAAATGAATATTTATTAATAGCATTATAGCAAATATAGTTGTCTATAAATCCATCATTATTTATAGACTTAACAAAGATTCTAGTTACGACCAGATCTTGAGATAACATTAATTATGAGTAACTTTTCTCTACAAGATATTAACCCTACCCCTTAACCCTACCCCCCTAAACCCTACCCCTAATCTTAACTCTAGTTGTCAGTCAATAAACTCACTATTTCAACTCACTCTTCGTGTTTAAAAGTTTATTACTGAAGTCTTTTTGTTCTAGAGTTAGAGTTTACTCTCCTTTATAAGTGACAATATTTTTATCCGTTTCATAGATCTTCACTTTGTACAAGTCGTGTGCCTTGGGTAAAACTTTCTTTAAACTGTTCCATATGTAAACAGACAGATTCTCTGTTGTACTGAAACAGGAGTCACAATACGTTACAATCATTTATACAGTATACAGTATATATCATAATAATACAATATACACTCATTACATACACAGTATATACAGAGTATATGATTACCAAGTGTATTTATTAGTATATACACTTTGCCCATTAGAGAAATGGTTAGAGTGCTGGATTCGAAATCGACAGGTCCAAGTTCGAATCCCGGAAGCTCACTCATCTCTAACTTGCTGCACCCTTTAGAAGGGTACGAAGATTGACAACTTCGACATCTTGTATACTACGGTAATTAAAACGGTAAATGTAACCTTAGAAGCTTTTTATTTTATAAAATATGGCATTATATAAAATATAGATACACATTCTTCACCTGACATGTGCAGCAAAATAAGAAACATCTTTGTCCAAGTTCTTGTGATCCATTACATCAATTACACTCGTCTGCAATATATTTATTAAATAATTTGATATATTGATTGTTGAATATTTATTAAACAATCATTTTATTAAGTTAAATAATGATACCTTGTCAATTTTTTACTATTGATTAACCCTAACCATAATCCTTACTTCTACTGGTATTAATAATTTCATTTTAAATACTGAATGATTTCATTAACAAAATATGTTAAAATGGAAAATTAAAATAGGATTAAGCTAATCGAGTCATTTATAGAATAATTAATACATAATAAGTTTATTAATAGGCTTACCTTTATATAATCCTTCAGATCAGTTATATTAACTACCATCCCTGTTACTGGATCTATCTAAAGAATAATATAAAACTTACTTTGTCATAATTCTTAAAAACTGCACCCTCGCCCCGCCCCCGCCACCTCTCCACTAAAAATATCAATGTAGGCTATCGAAATATTTCTAAATAAAGAAACAAAAGTTTTACAAACCGTTCCTCGTATTGTAACCTCAACTGAAAATAACAAAACGACATATACTAGAGATTGTGTGGTGCCGGGATCTCAGGCGCAAACAAAAAAATAATCCGAATGGACAGAGGATCTTAGCTCTGAACTCTAGATGTGAAAGTCGTGCATTAAGCCTGTCAATAATGTCGGCTTAAATATTCTAGCTCCTCCCATTTTATCTTTGCTGAGAATTGTTTCCACTCAATTATTTTAAAGATCACTCCAAAATATTTATAGAAATTTTCATGATATTGTTAATAAAATAAGAAATAAACTTATTATTCTCAATAAAATCTCTACTTAAAATAAATTTACCCTTCCCAAAATTAATTTTAAACTCCTCATATAACTCTAATCGAAGTAATAAGTAAAGTTCAATTTAAAAGTAAATTTTACTGACTCTACAATAGAAGCAAATAGAATATTAGAAGCATTAGAAAGTCAATTATAAAGTATAAAATGTAAATTTAATTTTTTATTTGACACAAGAAATATCATAAAATTATCAATTAAAATACTCTGTATATATTATTTTAAATATTAAATACGCAATATATTAAAGCAATGTATTTCTCCAATAAAAAAATATTTTTCTAATTAATATCTCGAAGGTTTAGTTTTGAATGTTAACACTTTTCATGAATTGAGCCAAAAATCCTTAACAATAGTGGGCGGAGCTAACTTTATTTGAATCGCACGCCATTGGCTGCTATATTATTACTCGGCGCAGGGTAAACATTATATTTCACACTTTCCCCCATCGCTGAGACCAAGCAGTCTAAACACACGGATGAATAAGAAGATCCCGCTGCCACTTTACCTTACAAGATTGTTTCATTTGATATCTGTTATCTGTTTGCTTGTCTATATCTTTCTCTGTCTGTTCGTCTGTCTCTTTCTCTGTCTGTTCGTCTGTTTGTCTATCTCTTTCTCTGTTTGTTCGTCTGTTTGTTTATCTCTTTCTCTCTCTGTTCGTCTCTTTGTTTATCTCTTTCTCTGTCTATCTGTCTGTTTGACTCTTTCTCTGTCTATTTGTCTGTCTGAATATCTTTTTCTCTATCCACTTGTCTGCTTGTTCATCTTTAGGGTTATCTTTCACGGTTTTTGAACTGGGTGGGGGCCAGTGGCGTAACAACCTGACCACAGGCCCCACAGCAAGTTCTGTACGCTGACCCAATCAAATTTTGGGACTCCCAAAAAATGCCAACAAGAAACCAGTTTCAACAGTTCAACAGTGATGACCTTTTTTAAGTCATTACTCTTTTTTGGCACATTTTTACCACGTAAGCTTACTACAATATTACAATTCTAATTGTAACTAATAGTCTGATAATTAATTGCTCACTGAATTTTTTTATTTTGGGTCGGGTCCGAGCGCCCCGACACGCCCGGGCCTCTCAGCATTGCTGTAGCTGCTACCACGGTAGTTACGCCACTGGTGGGGGCAAAAAATAAATAAATTCTGACAACCTTTTTGGCCATATTTTTCAACACTTATCATTAATTGCTAAACATCTTTGAATCTATCGATTATTTTTTAATATGACGATCTGGAAGAACGACCGGTACATCTTGTAAAAAAAATAAAAAATGAAAATAGTTATAAATATATACCCTTGTAATTATGTCCGTGTCCGTTGATATGATTACATTTACCAAATAATTCTTTATTGTCATTATCGGTCAAATGTTTACTGCAATTAAATAAGCAAAATAAAATAAACACACTGTACAAACAGACATTATAACGGCGCAGTCTCCTTTTAACCTTACAAGTATATAATCATTAAATTAATAATTATATACTTCATTAGACAAGATTAAGATAATATTATTCAATTATAAATTGATAGTTACATTTCAATTCATAATATGATCAATTATAGACTAACCTATGCAAACGATGAGACGCACTGAATGATTCAACCCTAGTTACATAAGCTATAGGCCTATCAGCTGGAGTAGGCCTATTAGCTGATGCAGGCCTATTAGCTGGTGTATAGTTGCTGCCGAGCTCTAAGCTACTATCAGCTGTATGCATAATGATTCTTAATTAATTCTCGTTGTTATATATTTTCTCTAATAATATTAGAAAAGTAACTGTTACAGTAACTGTTACAGATATAGACTGTACTCTGCGAGAGCTTCTAGGTCATATGACACAATACAGAGACAAACAGACAGTCAAAGAGACACATACATATAAGAGCACTGGTAGTCAATGAGCCACAGAGAGAGATATACAGATCGATCATGCGCTGTAGAAATACTATAAATAGATAATTGTGCTAGTCGTATACGCCTACTTGGCGTTTTAATGCTCGCATAATTCAGCACCCGGTAATTGACTGCGCCAAAGTTTAACTCTTAAAAGTTTACATCAAAGTTTAACATTTCAAAGGATGCAGCAGGTTTATAATAATGTTAACTTTTTGATTTTTTGTAAGGGCGTAAACCCTAAAGGAGGAAGGGCGTGATGGAGACAACTTTTGATTTGAATGGATGACATTTTTTCTACTCATTTTTATTATAAGAAAGTTCAGTTCTATAACTAGGCGTTCAATAGGCATTTTATAATTATTATTAATTAATCCTTTAATTTATTATGCTATACATTTATTATAATATTGGATTATAATATAATAATTAAATTAATAACAAATATAAAAATAAAACTAATAATAAGTAGATTCTTTGAATAATCATATTTAGTTCCTTGAATATTATTATGGGCGTACAATCAATT
>JAQIXG010005875.1:0-10956 GCA_034700105.1 Oconnorella tubifera
TTTTATAGTTTAGTTATCTTGTGTTTGTTGTTTTATAGTTTAGTTATCTTGTGTTTGTTGTTTTATAGTTTAGTTATCTAATCTTTGTCTGTTTTTTACCAAATGCTGCTAATATGTCTAATATGCAATATCTTTGAATAACATAATGAATATGATTAAGTGTATCCGAATAGTCTATTGTGCTGATGTGATATTAAACTGCAAACAAGTATATATAATACAGCTAATGTATCTAGTATATAATATACTTGTAATAACTCGATAAATATAATCCATCGTCTCTTAATAGTCTATTTGTGCTGATGTGACGTTAAAACATCAGCAAGTGTATAATATAGTACCGATAATGTATGATATAATCTCGTAGTAACATCTCAATAAATACAATCTATCATTTGTAAGTAATGCATTTGTGCTGATGTGACATTAATAATGAATACGATTCAGGTGCTATCGAGCATGACGGAGCTAAAACTACACGTCACCAATCATGCTACCGATCTCCCATACAATCGTCTTTACAGCTTTCAGTGCAGCGTTTGCACGCTACGAGTCAACTACAAACGTCTTCTAATAGATCACACGCGTTCTAAGCATAGCGCGCTGATCGTTACCGGCTACATGTGCGACATTTGCGGGATTGTATTCAATGACAGCGAAACGACGCTTTATTTGCATGTTCTTAACGTGCATTCGCAACACGCTAAGGAAATCCTATCGCGAAACGAAGAAACAACGAATAATGACGTGACTAAAAACGATTTAAAATGCGATGCGTTTAATTGTGATAGATGTCAGGTGTCATTCGAGACGGAGAAATTATGGAAACGGCATCACGCTAAGCATAGATATTTAGCAGAAAAGAGGGAAAAACTTGGGAAAGAGAAAGAGAGGGAAAATGTTGATACGGTAAAGAATAAGGAAGAAGATGAAACGAAAATAAAAACAGTGGAAAGATTAGGCATTGTGTTGAAAGTTTCGACGGGTAGGAGAAGGCAGGGGAGGGTGGTGGGAGTGAGGTCCCTCGGGGAAGTTAGGAAGGGAAAGAGGGGAAGAGTGGGGAAAGTGGGGATGGGAGTGGCGGGGAGGGAAATTGGGAGGGTAGAGGTTAAGAAAAAGGGAGTTAAAATTGAAAATTTTAAAGCGCAGGTATAAATTTTTTGTGTTTTTATATTTTGCTGTGTAAGAATTATGATTTAGACTGCCTTGAAATATTGTATAATTTTTAACGTAGGAATTGCTACACCATTGAGCAATGGTTGTTACATTATTATTGTCATTCTATAATAGGTTTTAATAGTTATTTTTGTTGTAAACTTGACTTAGAATTTGAAATCTATATATTTGCTGCTCCTTATATACCAAATGTCATACACAGATTTCTTTAGAATTTTCTTTGTGACGTTATATACATTATTATATTACTATAAACATTTCTATATTGCTGTATACATTATTATATTACTATAAACATTTCTATATTACTAAATACATTATTATTTTACTATAAACATTTCTATATTACTAAATACATTATTATTTTACTATACACATTTCTATATTACGAAATACATTATTATATTACTATAAACATTTTTATATTACTAAATACATTATTATATTACTATAAACATTTCTATATTGCTGTATACATTATTATATTACTATAAACATTTCTATATCGCTGTATACATTATTATATTACTATAAACATTTCTATATTACTAAATACATTATTATTTTACTTTATACATTATTATTATACTACTACATACTTTATTATATAGATTTTTATATCTAATGCGCAATCGTTTAAAACACAGGTGCCAAGTGCCGCGCCTGATCTTAAATTTACGTGCTCCGAATGCGATGCGCGATTTAGCGACAGCACTGAAGCCAAGTGTCACCTAGAGAGTGCGCATAATATGACGCGCTGGTTCCCGTGTCATTTGTGCGAAGTTAGCTGTCGCGATTCTGTGACGCTACAGAGTCACGTTAAACTGACGCACGCGGGCAAGATGAAACAGAACGCTTTCAGTTGTTGGATTTGTAAAGAGCAAGGAGAGCTGAAGAGTTATCCAAGGTAAGTTTTTCTGTAGCTATCAATTTAAATGTATTACTTAAGGGTGCAGTGAGTTAGAGAAAGTGAGCTATCCGGGCTATCGAAGCTGGACCCACTGATTTTGAATCCAGCTCTCTAACCACTACTCTAATGAGCTTTGACTTCTATATTTTAAGTACTTTAATAATCTTTAATCGATAATTTCTCACGTGTAATACATATTGGTAATACTTACGTATTATGACTGCAGCCCCGTTATTTATTACTGCAGCCCAAAGTAATTGGGCAGCAATCTATTCATGCATTATTTTAATTCACAACACATCACCGACTAACCCATTTAAGCTGATATGACTTTACACATTTTATTTGAATATATTTTGTTTCCTTTAGACCTAGAATGTTATACAAACATCTAAAAGCCATTCACAAGATCTCACGCGGCCACTCAGATTACTCTAAAGTCAAACAACTCCAACTCTCCCCTCCCTCCAAATCCTCCCCCTCCACCCTCCCCTCTCCCCCTGTCGTTGATCCCCCGTCTCTCGAAGTACGACATCTAAGAGTTCCCGGGAATGACGCGACATATATTTGTTCCCAATGCGATTATTCGACGGTAGATCGTGACGCGTTCCTTATTCACATCACGCGACATCGTCACGATACTGACACGCCGCAGTGCACTGAATGCGGAGCTTGTTTCTCGGTGCTTATTGCGTTAAAACGACATCTCTACATCGTGCATCGCGTGAAAGATCTTGTGAAATACAGCAGCGACACCGGTATATCGCTAGAGGAAACCAAAACGAACGATATCGCGGATATCGTTTGGGAGAAGAATAAAAAAGCGCAGACGGGAAACGTTAACGAAGTGTCGGGAAAGAATTACGATACTGGGGATAAGGCGGAAACGAGAGGGAAGGGGAGTGATGCTGCCACTCCAAATCATTTTGAATGCACCGTGTGTTATAAGGTATTTGACGAAATGACAATGCACCGGTCTCATATGAGAGTACACGGGATGGCATTTATACAGCGCACTAGGCGTAGTTTAGGTTCCCAGGAGGGAACGAAGAATGAGCAACAAGAGAGTGCATCCTCGGTGTCATCTTCTGGTAATCTTTTGTCCATTTCCGTCTCGAACGTTACCTCAAACGTTTCAAACGGAAAGATAGGGGATAATTCGACATCATTTTCCGCGTTGAATTCAATAGTAAACGCGTCGTCTATTTGGATACCATCGTCGTCTAATTCTACGACGGAAGATGCTGTCGTAGTAGCAGCGAGTAGCGGCGGCAGCTCAAGAGAACGTAATCTGTTTGACGACACGAGTTTTGGTGTGGCTACGACATCAAGTTTTGGTGCAACTACGGCATCAAGTTTTGATATGACTTCGACATCGAGTATGTCGATGACTGAAGCGTGTTGGGGTGGCGCTTCTTCGATGTCGCGTTGCGTTGACACCAAAGAGTTGGTAGATAGTATAGCGACAGCTTAATATTGCGGTAGTTTTAGTAATAGTAAGAGAAGTGCCTTAGTTTGTTTAGTACTTATTTTTTGGTAGATGTTTTATGCTGGTTTTTTGAACGATTTTGAACTTAGTTAAGCATTAGAACGAAAGATTTTATCAAGAGACTGTTGGAAAATTAAGATTTAAGAAAACTGATAATTAGATTTCTTTAAGTGTTGTAATTATATTAAAATAATTAAAACTCAAAGAAAGCAAGATAAAGTAATTAGGTGTAATTATCTATTTTATGGATTCTGTTAGTAATTATACAAAAACATAGTGTACTAACTTAGATGTTTGGCAGTTAAGATGTTTTATAGTTGGTTATGTAAGATGTTCAATATTTAGTTAAGAATAATATTAACTTAGTTTAACGCAAAGGTGCTAAACTATGCTAATACTTTGTGTTTTAATTAGGTAATCAAAACAAGTGTTCAAAAGTGAGTATTCCCAAAAATTCTCTCGTCATAGTTTGCGGTTAAGATCTGTACTCTGAATTGACAGGTTGTGGGTTCATGTCGCAAGTTATTTGCAAATTATTCTGACTTTATATGTAGCTAGAATACGGCATGAAACAAAATGACAGTTGAACATTTTTATTTGATCAATTTTTTATTTGAATTGTTCAAATTGCGTAAATTTGACTATGGGTATATTCTAATGGGACAATAATTTAGTTTATTTCATCCATTTTTGAATTGTACTTTTGCATTTATTAAAATAGAAATTCTATCTATATAATTATTATAGATATAATTGTTTTATTATTCTAAAATAAAAGGTCAATGTTACTGCCTGCATGATAATTTCTTACTTTGCTCAATTTTTGTATTAAATAAATAAACATTCGGTGTATGATGTTTAAATCCTTTCTTCATTGATAATATTTATATATAAGTTTATAGTTTAAATCATTTTTTCATTTATAACATTTATATTAATTATTATTATTATCATTATCTGATTAATTATCAAACAATAATAATGATAATGACAACACCAACTTACAGAAACCAATTTTCAAAAGCTTACATGATTCGAATCATTGCAAGATCAAAAGATCAAAGTATTTATAACTTTTGTTATATATAATATTTACAATATAGACGTAAATATTTCGTAAATCTAAAATGCCGCCATTTATTTGCTGAAAGTTATGATATTTGGATCTTCGCTCAGTACTTCGTGTAGTAAAGATTTAGATATTCCTGCAAAGAATTAAAATAAAATTAAGATTAAAAAAGAGTCTTACGAGTGATACATTTTATAGAGCGATTGTAGATCACTTGCACAGTGATCGTACGATCACTTCATGTTCGCTTAACAGAGAGATCGTAGAGTGCAACAAAACATTGTTTAAAAAAAGATTTAAAGAATATTATAATAAAGTTAATGCAAGTTTTTATAATATTTAACACAATAAATAATAGTTAATGCTATTATAAAATGCATTATTGTAAAATGTTACTGTGAAATGCTATTTATTGTATCGATTTAAGTAAAATATTTCTAAGCTGATATACTAACTTAATTTAAATTCATAATTCTAAACTGACCTAATTTACAGCAAATATGATCGTGAGAATAAGTGCCCGTCAAAAACGGCTTCACTCTCTTTCTTAAACTAACAAGCCCCTCCCCTGAGTCCTCCCCCTTTCCCCTGTCATCCTGCCAGGGGTAGGCGGGGCCAGCGTTTGATTGACAGTTACGATTTTTAAGCGCGGAATATTCGTGTAATCGATATACAAGTCCGTTTGTTATGCCAAATTCTATTAATTTTCTAAACACAGAAAAATTTCCTGTAGTTGTCTACAGACAGAATAATTTCTCGACAATTTAAATCAATAAATAACAGAAATTTATGAACAGAATGGAAAAAAAAGGAGAAATGTAAAACTTTATTACTAAGTTATTGCTTAATGTCACATCAGCACAAAAATGACAATTTAAATCAATAAATATATAGAACAGAGAAAAAAACCGAAATATAAAACTTCATTTATTACTAACTTATTGCTTGAAGTCACATCAGCACAAAAATGACCCATATCGAATATAAAATATTAGTATACTAGCACAAATTAAAGTTACATTTCAATTGAGAATCTACAGTTTATAAAGTATCATTAACAAGCCTATTCGCGCCGATGTGACATTAAACAAGAAACAAATTATAATCTCACCCAGCCCCTAACCCTTACCTAATATCAATTCCACGTGAGCTCGGATTAAATCTCAAGCACAATGACTTAACAGAATGTTCCGGAATGCAGCAACTGTACAATTCCATTATATCGCGCAGAGATGGTGGACAGTCTATAACGAAACGAAACATAAAAATATGAAAATAGTAAAACGCAACAATATAAGCATAAGTTATAATGTAAGTATATCATATAAATTAAATATAAGTTTAATATGAGTATAAGTTTACTATATAAGTATTATAATAATATAATATATATAATAAGTATTAGCCATATAATATAAGCATAATATATAATACAATCAAAACATGCAAGTTTGAAAACAATTTTCATAAAGCAAGTGAAAATATCCACGACGTTATATTAAAAAGCAAAATAAACTGAAAAGACTGCGTTAACATATGTTAGAATGTTTTAGAATTAAAATTCAATGAAAATTTCTCATGTTAAATCAAATTCCCTTCCTTTTTATGATTTTAACATATAATTTAATCATGGTTACAGCTGGATATAAAATCGATAGATCCAGGTTCAAATCCCGGATAGCTCACTATTTCTCTAACTCGCCGCATCATTTAGTAAGGCGTTTAAATTGACAGCTACGTCTGAGACATCGTTCATAAAATACAGTAATCCAAACATTAAACGTAACCTTATTCTCAAAGCTTACATTTTGAAATCAATATATTTCAAAATCAGAGTATAAACTACAGATTTTTTGCCTGGTAATAATTCTAGCACAAAAATAAACTAAAGTTTAAAAATTAATAAAATAAATGCGAAAACCTGAACAAGTTGCAACTTGTGACAAACATTTTTCTTGTAAACAAATGTCAGACATTAACTTGCATAATTTAGCCGTCGTCATGTAAACGTTGTTATATTCGAATATAGGACACAATGTAATGAGATCGTAATGCCTGCGATAGTCAATCACAAAGCGGGAAATTAATGCGCGTTACTTATCAGCCAATAGCGTGAAAGAACAGAATATAGGTGACCAATGACCGATGAGAAAGCATTTTAGAATTTAAACCATAGATAATAATAATAACATACTAGCAATATGAATTATAAATTAGAAATATTAAAATAGAACATATTAATATATTAATAAATTTTAATCATCAAACGATGTTAAACTTATTCAATAATATATATATATATATATTAAATCTACCATCTACATACTATAATATTTTATATAATTATATACATTAATTTAATCTATAATATTAAATTCACTTTAATACTAGAACCATTTTATTACTAAAGGGTGCAGCAAATCAACAAAACATTGCGATCAAAACTTTCAAATTCTTATTAAAAGTTCTAATCAAAATCGTTTAAAACCTGAAAATATATTCATCGAGATTATATATAAAATAAATAAATATTTAAGGAATTAATCGTAATAAGTATTTAACCATAAATCTGCAAGACATTGCTTTACAATGTTGATATCAATGTCGGCTTCTGTTGCTATTTTACTGACATGACTCACCCCATCTATATATGGAAGAACCTGTGCATAAATTATCATCATTTTATTATCAAACATTTGTTATTTTATATAAATAATACAATAATATAATATAAAATATAATGTACATATATGACATGATATAGTACAATATAATAGTATGTTTATCATTAATGGTACCCTGACAAAACGACCCTGAATACATTAACCCGACAAAACAACCCCGAACACACTTACCCGACAAAATGGCCCCGTCAAGTGCTAAAGTTTACTAAAGGGTGCAGCAAGCTAACGGAATATTGCACTCAATAAGAATCAAAAACAAGAGCTCTTAGTTCTAAGTCCAAAACCACTCTTTCACTCCACCCAAGAGCTTCAACAAATGCATCTAGTCGGAGAAAGAACATAAAAATCTAATCTAATTATTTCAAATATAACAATGCAGCTTAAAACTTTTAATAAAAGCAATACAAAAGTTACTATACAAAAAGTTAATAGTTTAAACAAGAATGGTGAATAAATATTCTGTTGATAAACGTTAAAACACTGAAAATAACATTACAAAATCTATTTTTATTACTAAAGGGTGCAACAATGTTATGAAATGAAAAATTAAAAAATCTGCAAAAATACACAACCTGTTGAATTGCGACAGACAGTTTAGAATAAGTACTCAACCAAATATCTGACGCAATTATAGGCACATCCTCCTCCTTTACAATCACTCCCCCCTCGCCCACAATAACTCCATTTCCCCTCCCCCCTGATTCGTCGAGATTTTCAAAGTTACGCGAATTTTCGAGCTTTTTCGAATCAGTATGACCGTTCTGATTCGTAATGCTATTAGAAAGGCAATTCGGCTCAAAAGTTTTGCATTGATCAGTTTTATTTATCTGTCGTTTGATTGGCTGATTGAAACTATTAGCTCCGCCCCAAAGTTGCAGATGAATGGCTACACTTTTGTCTGGAAATGATAATTATTATAATGATGTAATTAATTAAAATAAACAGAAGTTTAAAGCTAATAATAGTATTGCAGCAATTAAAAAAAATTTAAACATTCAAATCATAAAATCATAAAGCTATAAATCATAAAACTATAAATGTCACTGAGTTACAAATATACAGTAATGTCACTAAGTTACGAAAGTTACAGCAATGTCACTAAGTTACAAAAGACACAGTATTGTCACTAAGTTACAAAAGACACAGTATTGTCACTAAGTTACAAAAGACACCGTATTGTCATAAAGTTACAAAAGATACAGTAATACAAAAGACACAGAGAAATGTGACCGAGTTACAACAAAGCAGTTACATGTAACTCATACTTATAGGTAAGTGACAAAGCCCAGTTACATTCAGATCATCTCTAATTCTACTCATAATATCAGGTAGTGTTTGTTTTGAATCTTCTCTCGATAGAAACTCATCTTCTAACTAAACAAAATAGAAAAATAGAAAAAAGTAAAATGTCTAAATCATTATATAATTTTATTACTGTGTCTTTTTTTTATAAGAAAAAATTATTATTTTTCTGTCGTTTTTTTATAATAATAAATCCGTAACAGACATAAAACACAGATATAAAAAACAGACATGGTGATAAAAAATGGAAAAATTCATCAATAAATTAAACAGCCTTTATTATTTTTTCATTTAAATGATCAAAGAATATCATTTCTTAATCAAATACGATTAAATCTGTTATTATATCCGTTATAATATCTATAACATATATAATAAAGATGTAGTTCTTAAATAAATAAATAATATATAAAAGGACCAAAGATTTTACAATTTTACATTTAATTTCATCTTTTAAAATAGATCTATAAACGATTTATAAAAGATATAAAAAAAACTCTTTTCAAACGTAATATTTAATGCTGGTTCGAGCGCTGGATTCAAATCGATAGATCCAGGTTCAAATCCCGGATAGCTCACTATTCTCTAACTTGCTGCACCCCTTAGCAAGACGCTTAAATTGACAGCTATATCTTCAATATCATTCATATAATACAAAAATCCAGACGTTAAACTTAACTTGCTGCACCCTTTAGTAAAACACTTAAATTGACAGCTAAGTCTTCGATATCATACAATACTTCAATCCAGTTAAACGTAACCTTAACGTCTAAATTTCACACCAAAACTTTATGCAGCACTCTTATAACTTACTTCTAGCGTAGTCAGATAGAAAGCCAGTTTGCGAACGATCATTTCATAACGTACAATATCTTTATTAGACACCGACGCATTCACAACGATACACATGTTAAACGCGAGAGCATTTCTTGCATAACGCGCACCCTCTATATAAACAGGGCATCCGATAACTTTATGATCGTCCACATTTCTGCGAGAAAATCAAAGATAAGAATTAATTAAGAATTAGAATAAACTTAACTCGCTGCACCCTTTAGTAAGAAAATCAATATTGATTTAATCGATCAGTAGAAAATAATCTACAAATTAATGCAAAGAATAATTAATTCTATATAAAAAAAATATTCCCTTTAAGCTCTCAATTCAAGTGTCTAACTAACGGGTGCATCGAGTTAACGAAAAGAGAGATCATTCACGGGAATCGAACCTCAACCCTTCGCGTCCGAGTCCAATGTACTAACACTTTACCATAAGCATTTGCAATAAGCTCTAACGTTATTAATTGAATAAAAATAAAAATAAAATGGTAATATTTTATAAACAAAAGCTGCCTACACAGAAATGATTCTATTTTGTAGTTGAGCTTTCGCGATGATATAAACATGAATTGAATCGAAGTTCTCTCTTGAAATGACATCATCTGGTATCTTTAAATAGACAAAATGAAGATTTATTATAGATCCCTTTTAAATAAATTCCTGAAATTCAGCTTTTGTTTTTGATCTTTCGTCATATATTTGATTTTTTTGAGTTTGTTTAAAGAAACGTGTTTGTTATGTCGTTATGTATTCACGTGAAATATTGAAAAGTTAAGTACGTTATGATCAAATCACGTAATTCAATTTAACGAGGTCAATAATATTAAGTTATAATAAAGCAAAAATTAGCAGAGATTTATATTAATCTATATATATAATAAATTTATATTGTAATTGTATCATAAAATGATAGAATACAAATGACGTCAAATAGCATTAAATTCATTTAATTTAAGCAGTTGAATCCCTTTTTAAAATTAGTAAATAAATAAGCAAATAAATAAGCAAATGAATAAATAAGTAAATAAATAAACAAATAAATAAGCAAATAAATAATCAAATAAATAAGCAAATAAATAATCAATTAAATAAGCAAATAAATAAGCAAGTAAATAAGCAAATAAATAAGCAAATAAATAAATAAGCAAATAAGTAAATAAGCAAATAAGCAAATAAACAAACACATAAATAAGTAAATAAATAAGTAATCAATTAAATAAGCAAATAAATAATCATATAAATAAACAAATAAATAAGTAAATAAATAAGCAAGTAAATAAGTAAATAAGCAAATAAATAAGCAAATTAATAAGCAAATATATAAGCAAATAAATAAGCAAGTAAATAAGCAAATTAGTAAGTTTAAATGCTTCACATAGAACAGCTGATCATATTATAAAGCATAGAATCAAATTTAACTAATTTTTTATTTAAAATAACCTGATATAAAAGTTGTGGTCCAGCCGTCGGATGAAACTGACTAAAAA